>FIZR01003198.1:0-15704 GCA_900060175.1 Ferrisia virgata
TACTGATGATTATGAGGTTTCTGTGGTCAGTTTTCAATTTTTTTCAATTTTTTTGAAATTTTTTTGGCGGAGAAGTGTTGCCGTTGATACTTTCGTATGATATACAGTGCCCAATTTTATGTTTGTTAATTGAAAGGTTGTGATTTTCAGCCATAATTATCATTTGTAATGAAAAAATGTTTTTTGCAATAAATTTTGTATCACACTTTTCAACACTTTTTTGTAAATTTCTCTAGGTAAACCAAACCAAAACCTAAAAATTTATATACCATTGGAAAGAGGACACTTTTTTCTACCTGTTGTACATTTGAACCTAAATTCTAGGAAGTGATGGGTTTCCTGTACAGCGCGTCAAAGTTGAAACTGCCTTTAACTGTTAACATCATTTGCTAACACACTGTATAGGCCTATAAGTACGTATAATATAGCATTTTATTTCAATATTAGAAAAATAAAATCATCACGTTCGAATGGCAACCTTAGTCTACTTTTGCTCAAATGGAGTAATTTTATGGTTCTGGAACATCGACAATGTGATATCTAATGAATAGAGTAATGCAAGGTTATGTACTCACAAAAGTAAATCGTTCAACAATGGTAAACGATCGAATTGTTTAAAGTAAGACGAACATCTACATGATTAATACCGAAGAATTATCCTTATAAAAAGACGTCTGGCAATTTGAAAAGGAAAAACTGGATTTTGGTAAACAAAAATTTCCTTCCGCGGTGTACGAAACAATTACTCAAAATCTCATAAGCAGTAATCCCGGTGAAGTTTAACTTCTAAGCATGGTTTTTTACCCCTCGCTCCCCCCTTCAAATCAGTTTTTCGCTTCCTAAACTTCACTTTTAAAAATATAAAAATTCGAGATTTTTTGGTAATTTTTTGTGCTATTTTGAGATTTGGTTAATTTGTAAAAAAAAAAAACTTACGTCACTCGAGTAGAGCAAGGGTAAGAATTTTACTGAAAATTTAAAATATGGAGTTGAAAGTTACTGCTTTATGACCTCATTAAAATAGCTCTTTCAAAATTTATTCGCTATAAAATTCCCTACAAAATAACCCCAAGAACATGTTTCCTTCATGATCTAGCATGGAGCTGTAAGAATTCCAATTTAAAGTATATGAAAAGAAACTAAATCGCTGAAATGGATGCGAAATTATACTTCGAATAGTTCATATTCACGGGGTTACTTGTGACGTCACGAAGTTAAGAGACAGCACACTAGCATAGATGTGTACTAGGAGTGAACACGAGTTCAACTATGATAGTCTAATCCCCTTTTTCTCCATACGCAGCGCTGTATAAAAACATTTAAAAATTTAACAAATGAGCAATTGCAAAATTTCGATCTGATCATCAATCCAAGTAGCGGACCTTGAAGAAGAAATTTTTTTATACAAATTCGGTCTTATAGATATTTTGTCTAATTCCATTATTGAAGGAGCAGCATTCGTTTGAATTCTATAAGCCCCTTCAAATAATCAAGATAGGCAAATTTTGTACACGACCAAAAATACTGCAATACTTGCCTACTGCAAGGTACACAATTCAAAACCACAATTGGATACATTTTTTATTTTCAAAATTTTACATCATCTTTTACCCCTCGTGTAAAATTTTGAGAGTAAAAAATCTGCTTAAATCGTGGTTCTAAATGGCGGACCTTGCAATAGACAAAATTTGTAGCATTTCTAGTTATATGCAAAATTTGACTATCTCGATTATTTGAAGGGGCTGATAAAATTCAAACGAATGCTGTCCCTTCAATTATGTAGATAGGCAAAATGTGTATACGACAATATTTGTAGGAAAAATTTATGTCTACAAGATCCGCCACTTACATTGGTAAAAAGATCAAAATTTCGAACCTGCTCATTAGTTTAATTTTTAGATGTCCACACAGCCCCACCTATGGGGAAAAGGGAAGTTGTACTACCACAACTGAACTCATGTGTGCCCGTACTACAGATCTATGCTAACGCCGGCCCTCAAGTCCATACGTCTGTGAGAGGTTAAAGCCTCTGGCTTCCTGATCAGTATTAAGAGGGGGAGGGAATAGGGGGGGGGTTGCAATGGCACTAAAAAGTCAACACCATCAAAAGGCACATATATGTAGGATCCATATACATACCAAATTTCAACTTTTAGTTCAATTTAGAGGGGAATTATGCGAGAAGCAAATTCTTAAACCATAAGAAAACCCGCACGAAAAACCACATTTTTGGGCTGTAAGGGGACGCAAGGGGACTGAAAAATCTAAACCCTCAAAAGGCACATCTATGGCTCTTAATAAATCTTCATAACAAATTTTAACTTCCTACTTCAATTTGGAGGTGAGATGGGGAACAAACAGTCTTTTCTCAAAGTCAAAAAGGGAAAAACCCCTCATATCTCCCCTCCTAATCGACCTAAGAGGCTGATTTTTGGATATATTGTGCAACTTTGGATTATCTATCGGCTGGCTCACAAACGAACAATTCTTAAAATTTTATCTCCCCAGCACCCCTTCCCTCAAATTTGAGTACAACTGAATTTTGACCCGAGCTCATCCCTACTCTAGAATATCAAATTTGCCGCCAATTGGAGCCTACTTCTTAAATTTATTCGATTTCGGTCGGTATCAAGCCGAGCAAATAATTTTCAGTTTTGGGCGAAAAAGTGAAAAAAAAAAATTAATAAAAATAAATATCTGACATAGCCAAAAATAGTCGTAATAATCTTCTTAAATTCTAAACCGGATTTTTTTGACATCTCCCCTCCCTCAGCCATCGTAGATCGATTGACAGCAAAATAAGGCTAAAAATATACACAAATCAAAATTTTGATCAACCCATTGCACCCTTAGTCTTTACAAAGAGAAGTCATAAGCGAGTAGGTAAATATGAAAAATTCTTCATAATTTCACAACGAACATTATCAACCTGTAGAGAGTTAATTGAAAGTTATTTGTCTTTTTCACTCGTATTAAAATAAAATTACCACACTCAACAACCACAAAAAACCTCGAGTCATTTCAGCTAGACAAAAAAAAAAAAAAAAAAAAAAAAAAAAAAAAAAGGTATAGAGCAGCGAAGTAATTTGCAAACACGCTAGAATAACGATTTCATATTTTTGACATAGCGTCGTCAATTAGATTAGGTAGGTTTTAGGTATAGGAATAAAAAGTGAAACGGAACACATAGAGAATCCGGAATAGGTAAAAAAAAGCCGCCGTATAAGTACGTACTACGTACGTATGTGGATGTCCGTTGCACGATGATAAATTGTGACATCATTGAAATCTTTGAATTAGTCACTTTTCCTAGGCTATTAAAATTTGCGACTGAATAGCGTAGAATTAAAATTACCTACTCGACGTAGCGGAAAGGCAAAATGTACAATATGAAGGAGAATCGAACGGTCTACCGCGTAACTGATGACATTTTATGCCAGTGAAATGATATCGTATAGAAAATCCATTGTTTATGCGTACCTAGGTACCTACGTAATAACTTACATAGTACTTATTTGAAAGTGCATAAGACAATTCAACTGCACAATGGGAAGAGTACGTATAAAGATCGAACGTTTATGTACCGGACAAAGCACGAACTTTTACGTACAGGTCAATTAAGGTTAGTGCGATTTAATCAGACAAATACGAGTTGAAAATTTTTCATTGGCCAAAGACAGCACGATTAATATTGTAACAATAGTCCCTGACCTCACTCTTACACCATAACCGAATTACAATATTCGAATGTACGCCTACGAATAGGTTAGATGAAATACATAGCTACACCATGGTATGGTACACCATCCTTGGATGACGATCATTAGCTCGTGCTCGTATACAAAGCTTATTATACGTCTACCACCTATACCTATATCTTCGTCCAGTATACTATTTAACGATGCAGAAATAAAAAAGACAAAAGTCACGACGACAAAATTTTCTACGTACGTTTCAACGAAATGAAACCGATTCGATGGTGACAGAAGTTGAACGAACAGGTAACCAAAGGATGCTCCCCATATAAGTGGTCGAGATGTCGACCGTGCGTGAAAATCAATTAAATTAAAAGAAAAGAAAATCAAATTATACGACACATTTTTGGAATGGTTAATTTTTAATTTTTTTTTTCTTTTTTATTTATGCTCCGAATATCACCGCGTGATTTTTTTTTTTCCTCCGATTAAAACACACAAGCATAAGACAGTATTCGCTTCGTTACTGGTTTGCAATTTATACTCTGTATTGATACACGAAAATAAACCAACCTGCCCTGAGTAACGAGCTAATTTTGCGCAGGAAGATAGCAAAGAAAGAAAGAAACTGGCAAGTGGCGACTGCGACTGGCATATCCTGAAATTCGTCACACGTTGTTAATGCTGGGTTTCAGCTGTTTGATGACTTCACGTGACCCACATTCTGGGAGTTTTTCAACTGGACAAGATGCAAAGAACACTGCGAATTCGTGACATTGCTTTTCACCGTGATTATTTTTATCGTCTCGTGTAGTCATTCTACTTTTTTTTTTTTTTTTTTTTTTTTTTTTTTTTAACGTAGGTATACACACAGGTATATAGGTATAGGTACCACTATGTGCTACGTTACATGCAATATAGGTATCTGAGTGTAGTATACGGCTACAACTACAACAAAATACAACACACAACCACAACAACAACAACACCGCAAGGCGTACTTAGGATTTCGCGTGTAAATGTGTAATTTGTAACTAGTTGTCGAGCTCGGACGAAAATGGTAATAGGATGTTTCATTTCACGTGAGGTCATCGCGTAGTTGTGCTTAAACAGTTCTCTCGCTGGTGCGACGGCTACAATGTTAACGGATGCGGACAATTTTAATTTTCTAAATTAGTTGTTTCGTTTAATTAATTGAATAATATTTACGACATTACGGCAGAAATTGGAAGATCTACTAGCGAGAAACGAGTTTACTTACGAAGGGAATAAAACTTAAACAAGAAACTCGTAAGTCGCAAAATCGTCACGTTGAGCGCTAGCTCCAAAAAAAAAAAAAAAAACTTTTCATTTGTGAGTACGTAAGAGGAGTGCTCTTGAACAATTTCTACGTAAGCATTTCAAAACTCATAAGCAGGCATGAAACTGTACACAGGATAAGTAAATGTTTGGTAAAATTTGGTACAATAAATCGAACACGAATTAGAAGGAGACTAGACGTAAACACTTCATTTTGGCATTGTGAAGATGACTCTTTACGAAATCAACATAATTTGGAGACAAATTCTAAAAGAGGAGGCTTTTTTTCAAGGTCAAAAATGAGCAAAACCCGCATTTCTTCGCTCCTAATTGACTTAAGAATCTGATTTTTGGATATCATATACAACTTTGGATTCTCCATCGATTGATTTAAAATCGAACAATTTTTGCTACTTTTTGCTCTCCGCACCCTCTGCTCCAATTTGAAGCATTACTGATTTTTGTACCGCAGGCCATCCTCACTCAAATATTTCAAATCCGCTACCAATCTAAGCATACTGTCAAAATTTGACCGATTTTCGTCGGTATCGAGCTGCGTTAATAATTTTTAGCTTCAACGAAAAAAAAAATCGCCACGCTTTTCAACCTAATTTTCGGGAAATATTAGAAATATGTGGATTGAAAAGATTTTAAAGTGCATAATTTAGACCATCAAAGGCCACATTTACAACCCCCACTAAATCTACAATGCCAAATTCATATACAAAAAATCAACCACAGCTCGAGTCCTCGCTTTGCTAAGGCTGCTCACAATAAGAAAAACTGACCAAAAAACCACATTTCTGAGACTATATGGGAGGGGGAGGAGGGAAGGGGCAATGAATCTGAAAAATCTAAACACCCAAAAAGCACATCTATGGCCTCCGCTATAAAAGTCTACATACCAAATTTCAGCTTCCTGGCTTAATTCGGAGGGGAAATAGGGTAGGAACCGCTCTTTTTTACGACCGAAAAGGGGGAAGAACCCTGTACCTGTTCTTCTAATTGACTTGCGAGTCTGATTTTTGGATATGTTATAAAACTTTGATTTACCTATCGATTGTTTCAAAAAAGAACAATTTTTGCTTTTTTAGCTCCTCCTGTTTCTGAAATTTTGGCATAACTGAATTTTGACCTGACGTCAACCTCACTTCAGAATATGAAATTTTCCGCCAATCTAAGCCTATTTCTCAAATTTAATTGATTTCGGTCTGTATCGAGCTGAGAAAATGATTTGTTTCCATTTATGGAATGAAAAAATGGAACGCTAGGCAATGCTCATTTTTGATCAATGGTAGGGGTACTTGTAGACGTGCACATATTCAGAGTGAATAGCTGAAACCCCCAAAAGGCACATCTACGAACGCTACTAAATCTACATACCAAATCTCGACTTTATAGATCAACTTGGAGAGAAGATAAGAGAGGAACAAATTCGAAAAATGAGAAAAACCGACCAAAACACTCGAATAAATCCGTATACCAAATTTCAACTTGCAGCTTAAATTTTGGAGGAGAAATATATTTTCAAGGTCAAAAGGGGGAAACCCCTCCCCTCCAATTCGCGCCTTCTAATTGACGTAGAAAGGTGATGTTTAGATACGTTATACAACTTTCGATTCTGTATCAATTAGTTTAAAAATGAACATTTTTTTTGCAATTTTAGCTTCTTAGTACCCCCTCCCCCAAATTTGGGCATCGCTGAATTTTGACCTAAAGTCATTCTCGCTCATATATGTAAATCAAATCCGCCATTAACCTATGCCTGCTGCCTAAATTCGACTAATGATTTTGGTCAGTATCAAGTAGAGTACAAATAATTTTTGGTTTTGGGGTGGGGCAGTCAAGGGGGCTAAATAGAAAAGAATCGCTCCAATTCGGTCAATCGACTCAGTTTGGCGGCGGATTAGACATATATGAGTGGAGATGACCTCGGGTCAAAATTCAACTTTGCTCCATTCTGGCGGAGGGGGTGCTGAGGAGCTAAAAACACAAAAATTGTTCTTTTTGAGTCAATCGATAGAGGATCCAAAGTTGAATAACATATCCAAAAATCAACCTCCTAGGTCGAGTAGGAAGTGAGATAAAAGGGGGTTTCCCTTTTTTGACCTTGAAAAAGACTGTTCCTCCCCTTTCTCCCCATCAAAATGAGCTAGGAAGTTGAAATTTGGTGTGTACATTCGGTAGGAGCCCCCCCGGGGGGGGGGGGGGTCTTGACTTTTCAGCCCCATTGCACTCCCTCGCAGTCCTGAATTTGTTGTTTTTTCTAATTTCCCATACTTGTTCTTCGCACAATTCCCCACAAAATTGGGCTAGGAAGTGAAAATTAGGTAAGTACAGTCGGTAAGGACCCTAGATGTGTAGATGTGCTTGAACCCTTCCTATCCTCGATGGCTATGGTTTAAAAATTAGCGAATGTGATTTTCTTAATTAGTAAATTCATGATATTTCGCAGAAAATTAAAGGAAAATGAAATTACTTTATTCATCGAATGCTGCTTTGTACAGGTAAAGAGTCCGTTATAAACTGCATTAAATTAACCAATTTATTACTAATTCTTGTACAACGATAGTGGATTTTCGTACTGCTAACCCTAGGGTACGATCATAAATATTTTTGAGCCCGATTATAAATTCAAATTTGATTACTCGAAGGTAATAATCAACCAACTTTTCTAGCTTTCTCACAAATGAAAAAGTAATCAACGAACGTGGTTTTGTATTCCATTGGTCGAACAAATGCTCGTCTAACTCCATAAACTAATGAAAATCCATATCACCAGGGAAAAAAAAATTCCCAAGACCTTGACATTTAACACGAAAATAGAAACAAAGTAAAGTACTCGTGGAAAGGGTGACATTTTTGCATTTATGCATATTATATGCGGCTCTAGCTCTGGTAAATGTCACGCGACGCAACACGACTCACGTAAAGGTAAATTTTACAAAATAAATTATTATGCTTCGAATCGGAGAAAGAAAGTAAACACTGTGGATAAATTGCGTTCCTAATTATGGCCCATATTTGATATTTGTATAGATAAAATGAACATCGATTAAGCAATTCACGTTTACACGAATTAACGGTAAGATGGTAGGTAGACTACGAGTATATGGTTTATTTTGGCTGGTAAAATCTCTCGAATACGAGACCAACAAGAAGGGAGGGCAGGGCAGAGGTTGAAGCAAGAATCTTGACAATTGAAACGCGTATATAATTAAATACTCATCCGTAATAAATAAATACATACGAGAGGCTTCATCGTTGGCAGCAATTTCGTAATATCTAATTAAAACAAACTCATATCGTTCTCCTTTTTGATTTATAATTAAAAATGCGAGAATCGATTTGCAAACCGAAGAATCGGGTAATAAATTACATCGATCTATATATCTGATTGCGACTGTTAGAAAAAAAGAAAAAAAAAAAAAGAAACAAAAAAGTCACGATGTAATTTCGTACGGTACGTACAGTACGTATCGTACCAGTTTTACGTAACCGTTGGTACGATTTCGAATAAATACGCCGAGCAGTACAAACGCTACCACGCCACACAGCCGCAAACAATTAACTATAAGATAACTTACCAGTTACCGTGGTAATTACGTGAAATGAGGTTTTTACAATTTCCTTTTTCGTGTTCCGTTTATCGAAACACGATATTGTAATTTGCCGCCAGTTGCGTGTATTTTTAAATGGCCGTCGCGTCGAGTCGTCCTAAGAATTGACGTACCTACCAAGGATGAGAAGTAAAGAATTTTGGCAATTGAGCGTGCCGAATTTATCGAGTTCATCGAGGGAGGTAAATGTTAAGTATGGGAACGATGATTTGGTCGATGTCGATTTCAATATTGCACATTTGTGTTTGCTGACTAAGGTTTTTAGCCTGGCTCATTTAGAATTCCGTCATCGTGACGAGACCATTTGCTAAATGATTCCCACGATTTCAAAAGTCTTAAAAATATTCTGGATTCGAGCTCCGTAAAATTATCGTATTAGGATTTTTTTTTTCCAAATGACAAGATATTCAAATAATAAATATATAATTATACGTACAATGATGACCGATACCTGATTGACATTTAAGCTTTCATTTTTTCGATATAATTAATTTAAATGTACGAAGATTTCGGAAGTAACCGAATTATTCTTGTTTTTTTTTTTTTTTGGTGTTCGTCATTTTGTGATATTATTTTCGTAGAATTTTCTAATATTTTGATCTAAATATTTAACTTTCAAGAGAAGCAGTTTCCTGTGTTCCAGCACTGTCGCTTTTTTTTTCACTTCTTCAAGATATGACATGTTTAAAATAAAACTAGGTACTAGCTTGAAGTATGATATTCGGAACTAAGTAAAACACCGTGAATTATCTCCAGATAAAAATCACATATCAATGAAAATCTGTGGAAAAAATCTACCCAGTTCAACATTGCATATTGAAACCCTTAACCATCCATGTCTTTACTTAACCTTATTCCCAACATCTGATCATCAAGTACAAATACAAACACATGCTATATAACTCAGATCTTTTAATTTCGCTCAAAACTTTGAGCAAAAAATTCACCATCATTTCGGCCTTAATCGTTCAGCATGATGAGAGGGGGTGACCCTTACAATTATTTTCGAACAACTGAGATCGAATATCAACTTACTTTCTTAACATGTATGACTCCACTGTAGCCATATTTTTCAAATATTCTGTAATTTGAAGGTCAGTTCGGAGTACGAACGAGTCGGATCAAAAAATGAAGTCGATATTCGATCTGTGCGGTGTCGAATTCGTGATAATCGATATGCTGCTTCAATCGCTTGTCAATATTTATTCAATTTTATGGCGGCTAGGGGGTCAGTGCGGACCGGGCTTAGACGAATAAGTTTATGAAAAAATAACAGTGCCCGAACGAAGAGAAAGTGAAAATTTTGAAATTTTACGACTATTATTACGATTATAATGCAGAAATTAGTGAAAATTTCAATTCGAACGCATGAAAAACACTTTAAAATATCTCTCGAGCGGCCCCCTCAGTCCACCGAGATTTACCCGGTGTCTTGGTGGGTTCATTCAACTCTGTCTGACTTTAGGTACTGATCTAAAAAAGAGGTGAAAATTCAAGCTCAGTCGCCTAAAATTGGTAAGAATCGATAGGTTAATTTATTTTTTCTATTTTTTTTTGAATTTTGAATTTTGACAATATTGAGGGACCGGGAGGGGGGAAGTAGAGGCGTCGGGTCAAAAAATACGCCGATAATCAAGCTCAGCGCTCACGATTTAGTAGGAATTGATATTTTACTCTTTCATTTCACATGCATATTGTCTTAGGGATGCGGGTCATTCTGCGAAAGGGTTATGCTTTTAAATTTTGGCACCTAATGTTGAAAATGTAAAAAAAAATCAAAAATTGAAAAAAAAAATTGATGACTTTTGCACGTAATGTTGAAATGTTGACATGGATGTCAGTTAAAAAAATTGAAAAATAAGAAATTTTTTGACATTTTAGATTTTTATATTATATTCTTGCACTTAATGTTGAATGTTACTTTAAAAAATTGAAATATTTAAAAAAATTTTAAAAATTTATCTTTTTTATAGTTGATGTTGAAATTTTGACATGGGGGTACAAAAGGAAATAATTGAAAAATTAAAAAAAATAAAAAACGTACAAAATTTGAAAAATAAACAATTGACTTTTGCATTTAAATGTTGAAATGTAAAAAATTTAAAAATTTAAAAAAAATTGATGACTTGCACTCAACGTTAAAATGTAACAAAATTAAAAAATTAAAAAAAAATTAAAAAAAAAATTAAAAAAATTGATGACTTTTGCACTTAATGTTGAAATTTTGACACTAATGTCAATTACAAAAATTGAAAAATAAAAAATTTATTGACGTTTCGATGGAACATTTATGGTTTTTATATCATTTTTGCACTTAATATTGAAATGTTACTTTAAAAAATTGAAAAATTAATTTAAAAAATAAAAAAAATTGATGACTTTTGCACTTAATGTTGAAATGTTAACACGAATGTCAATTACAAAAATTAAAAATAAAAAATTTTTTGACGTTTCGATGGAATATTTTTGATTTTTATATCATTTTTGCACTTGGTGAAAAAATTAAAAAAATAAAAAAAATTGATGACTTTTGCACTCAATGTTGAAATGTAAAAAAAAAAAAAATAAGCAAAATAAATGTTGACACGAATGTCAATTAAGAGAATTAAAAAATAAAAAAAATTAAAAAATTTGTGACGTTATTGATTTTTGTATCATTTTTGCACTTGATGTTGAAATATTATTCAAGAAAATTAAAAAATTAATTTAACAAATTAGAAAAAATTGACAACTTTTGCACTTAATTTGGAAATGATGCAAGCCATCGTAACATAAATGACAACGTTGTTTCTAATCGTTTGACGTCAAAACTACAAGGTGTACACAGGGGATAGGGTTTTGATAACAACAAAAATCATCAAAAAAAAAGCATCGAAAATTTTTCCAAGTATCTAAATTTAGTTCGAGTTTTGACCAAAATTGAGAACCCCAGTGCCCTTTGGCAGTGTTGGAAATCCCTTTTTGAAAACTTGATTTGTTAAAACAAGCCTAGAAAGGTCTACTGGTAGTAATTTTTTCAAATTTTCAAACGTTAGCTTTCAATCTTCATACTCATCTCTTCTAATCAAGCTTTTACGAACTCGTATTACGAAGCTTTTCAAATGTTCATCACGCATCAAGTTTGAAGTCAGATCCTTTACAACTAAAAGCACTTATTACATATCTTGACTTGATTTTTACAATACGTTTATACTCTATCGTCAATCTTAATAGGTATTCCAAACAAAAACGAAAACAATAAAAATCAAAACGTCGTATTTTTATTCTTCATAAGCGAGTTCCTGTACTTCGATGTTATGTACCATGGCTCGTCATGCAATTATACTATACTTGAAACCTCCTTCACTCATACATTCTGTACCTTGAATAGTAGTCTCCTTGCAGTAGGTAAAATGTTCATAGTACATATTGCACGTATGTACGTCGTAAGTAAGTATAGGAAAAATAAAATTCGTTTAATTTGAAGTATAATAACCAGTCGGATGTCTGTTTCAATTCAAACATGCATACGTTGGTTGTATACAGCTCAGCTCTATACTCGTCTGTGTTTGTTAATTATGACCTAAAAAAAAAAGAGAAGAGTGAAAAAAAAAAAAGCGAAGTTACTCAGCGTAAACGCTTACTATACGAGCGCATCTGATTTACCGTTAAGGTTAAAAATTTTTTTACGCGAGGTTTTTAAACTTTAATTTACATATAAAATTGCGATTAACAAACGTATTTAATACGTATGTACACGCGTAATTGTGTACCTACTACCTACGTAAATTACCGAATGAGTCGGCGTAAATTTACACCATCAGTGATCAGACAACAAACAGTGTTCAATTCATTAAACTCTAACACAAATAATAATAATACGTCTCAATGCATGTAAGTATTTCGTATGAAATTGGTCATCATTGTGCGACTTAATGTCAACAAATTTTCCGAACCGAAAGCAAAAAATAAACAGTCCTATATTCCGAGAAAGAACGAAATTTTTCTCGCCGGGTGGCTGGAAAAAAAGAAACAAAGAAGGTATCTAAACCGCAGGTATCGCTTTAATTTCATCTCCCGGCGAGAAAAAAATTTACTTCTGATTTAAATTGTTCTTTTACGTTACGTAAACGTTGGTGACCTTATTAGACTAGTTGAAGAAACTGTGTAGCTGGCGGCGCGCCGGCCCGCGGCATCATTGTTGAGCCGATGTAAAGGGTCACAATTGACCGGTTGATGGTTGAACGAAGAGAAAAAGAAACAATAGCTCTCTCTGAAGTCAGACCCACATGTCGTCTGCATATTTTCCGCCATCCATGCTCCCATGTACTGGTTTGTGTAAAAACTAGATTATATTACGTACGTATTTGTAATTTACGTATAAAATACCGAAGCTATGCGCAACCGTTTACGCGATCGGTATTGTCGGGGTGGCGCCACTCCATGTACCATTTTCATGATCCGATTAATTGTTTCGTTGCCATAAACACAAGAGCATTTAGGGGTATAGATAGAGAGACTCGGTTCTCGCGGATGTAGACGTCGAGTCGCTCTTCGAAACAGAAGCAAAGAAAATGACCACGGGGAAGGGGGGAGGGGGGAATGTATTTACGTGTTTTAAGAAAATGTCATACCCCTTTATGTAATTTCTTTTCTACTTCTATGATGGCGACTGAATGCTGTAAACGTGTTTTAAAATATGTATGTAATTGATTTTCCTTGTATTGTAGTCGACTTTTTATATTTATATATATTACATTAGTGTACCTGCGTAATTACTATATACATATAACAACTTGCCTACTTCTGGTCGTGAATTCCTTCTTTTTTTTTTTTTTTTTTTTTCTTAATTGTGTACGTTCTTTCACTTACGTACGTACGTCTTCGTATGTAGGTAGGTACTAGGTAGGTAGGTACAGGTACTAGGTAGGTGTAGTAGACTATGTACAAACCAAATTCATATCGAGTGTCAAGTGTAACGCGTCGAAGTGTCCAAGGGAGTAGCAGGACGAAGGGAAGTTCTTGCCAGGCTATGCAAAATTGTTTACGTTACATTCGAGTATCGTCAGCAAAAACTATGTATCGAGTTTGAATGGCTTTTAAAGGTCATTTGTAAATACAGTGTAGCCAGATAGCGTGAGAAATTACGCGAAATTTATGAGCGTAGGTTATACCCGAGTCGAGAAGATTTAGAACTTCCTTCCTGTTCCACAAAAGAATTCTGCGCACCGCAGATGAGATGCGTTCGCAAAACTAATTTGAGTATTATGTGCACAGTACATTAGGGTGTATCGAAACTAAAACAAAACATACCTCAGATTTAGACCTAACTCACAAAAGACAGAGAGGTGTTATACCACAATTCTTATCTGAAAGTGTAAAATTTCAAAATAGAAGGAGGAAAGGAGGAGGGGGAGAGATGAATAAAATAACCACCGTTAACGAAAAAGTATAATGTTTATTAATATTAAATAGTTAAATGCTAAGGAGGTCAAAAATTTACAAGGGGGTGAGGTTTTATTACACTGTTCTTGAGGGAGGCGGGTGGGCTGGACGAATAGCTCGTTGACACCATCTGCAAAAATTAAAGCACGCCTGAGTACCACAAATAACCTTACTCAGGCATACAACTATTTGACTAAAGCCCTCCTGTAGCAACTTATGTCGTTTTTGACATCTGGTATAAAAATATAGACAACATATGTCAAAAACGACGTTTAATGCAAATTATGGTATATCCATATAAACAACGGATGTCAAAAATGACATCTATTAAAAATTAGAAAATAGGATATGTCTAAAATGACATCAGCTAGAACTATTGAATAGTAAATGCTTTAAATTGAACAAATAACCTGCCTGTGTGTATACTATGGTGGAGCAAAAAAAAAACATACATATCTTGGGTTTAGACCATTTTCACTGAGGATACTCATTTTGAGTGAAATTTTTTTCAATTATGGCTTACTTGAGCTTTCGAATTTTCAGACCCATTGCACCGCTCTCGCAGTTTTGAAAATATAGTTTTTTGGTAAATTTTTCTTATTTTTCAAGTCTATGGCACGCATATTTCCTTTCTACATCGTGTCAGGAAATTTAAATTTGGTATGTAGGTTTAGTAATGGTTCTAGATTTGCCTTTTGGGGCTTTCAGCTATCCACCACTTCAATACCTACCTGTAGTCCCCGTCGCTGTTCAAGGATAAACATAACGGAACCCTACTTCTTTTCATTTCATCAATGGACAATTCGTATATTTCCTTTGCATTACAAAAATCCGGCTCAAACCGTAACGCATTGCGATGGTTTTTTCTTTGAATTTATTTTTTTCAAAATTTTACCCTTACCCAATTCAAATGGGAACAAAAATTGAGCTTTCAATCTGACCCCCACACCCATCCCATCCCTCCTTATGGAAAACGATATTGGATCTAGCTGTATTGCGATGGTTTTTTTTTCAAATTTTGCCCTTACCGAAGTGAAGTGGAAACAAAAATTGAGCTTTCACTCCCCTCCTCCCCCTCCCCCTCTATGAAGAAAACGATTTTACAACTAGCTCCAATGTAAACATTTATTCCAATTCTTTGCTCTGTCGCGGCTTGCCCCCCCCCCCGCAAGGTCATACCACCAAACCACCTAGAGTATTGCGTGAGTGATTTATAAAAATATTTTGTACAATTTTAATTATTTCACAATAAATTTTGATTTTTTTTTAAAATTTTTCTCAAGTTTTTTGGAATGCTACCTAAATTTGTATAATTCTTTTTACAATTTTCACGCTTTTTTGTTGTTTTTTTAGCGTTTTTCAATCGATACGATAATTTTTTTAAGATTTTAAATTTTTCTAGAAAACTTTTTGTCATATTTTCAGTTTTAAGAACCTACTTTAAGTTTAAATAGACAGATACTACAAATGAAATCATCAACCAAATTCCTTGGATTAACATTCGATAGAAGACTCGCGTGGACTCCTCATTTCCTGCAAATTAAGCAGGACTTGATGAAAACTTTAAATCTTCTTAAAATAATAAAAAATCCAAAATATAACCCCTCCCAAAATCTTCTATTACAAACTTATAGATCTTTGATCCGTAGCAAACTCGAATACGGTT
>FIZR01003199.1:0-12695 GCA_900060175.1 Ferrisia virgata
AACTTTGATATTAAACTGATGTACATACCAAGCCACGTAGGAATTCTTGGAAACGAAGAAATAGACCATCACGCAAAATCTGCTACTAGCTTTTCTATTGTCAATTCCCTGTCTATTCAGGATCTAAAAAATCTTTTCATTCAAACCGAACTTTCAAAATGACATAACCTCTGGTCGACAAAAACTCAAAACAGACTCTATCCATAGACTCTACATTCCCTATAACACAATCCTCAATATTCTTGCAAATCCTAACTTCAGCATCCTCCTTCCTACAGCAAAGATCTTCTACATCAAATCCACTTGAAAAACACTGTTATCTCTTTCTTTTCCACGTAGACTTTTCTCTCACCGAATTTCCCTGTTTTTGAATCCTGTCAGGCAGCCCTTCAGCAACTTTTTGCACCCAGCAGAAAAAATAATATCAAATTTCACCGGTCAAGTTCTGAACTTTTGAGCTTTCGCGCAATTCTTGAAGGCAGATACTGCGGATCGGCAGGCAGGTGTTTTCGAAAACAGGTTCCCATGTTTTGGGACCGATTCCAAATTTCAAATCTCTCGGTACATTTCTCATGAATGGGCTATTGGACTAGTAGGGGTACAGGTAGATATCAAAGTACTTCCAAAAGACATATCCACAATGCTCCCTAAATCTACACATCAAACTTTAACTTCCTATTTCAATTTGGACTGGGTCAAAAAACTATTTTTCGCGGTTGCGAGAGGATGTGAAAGAATTGAAAAGTCACCCCTCTCAAAATGCAAAAATAGAAGCCTCACAAAATAAACATGCCAAATTCCATTTTCATAGATCAATTTTGAGGGAAAATATGCGTGAAACTGACCTTTTTCCAGGCCAAAGAAGGGAAAGCTCATCAACACCCCCCCTCCCTTTGAAGTAGAAAGTTGATTTTTGGATATGTTATACGACTTTTGATTCCCTACCTTTATGGTTTAAAAACGAACAATTTTTGCAACTTTGGCCCCTCAGCAACCTATCTCCCAAATTTTCAGCATAACTGAATTTTGATCCGAGGTCAGAGCCGCTCATATATATCAAAATCCGCCACTATTCTAAACTTACTACCTAAATTTGATCGATTTTGGTCATTATGAAGCCAAGTAAATGTTTCAGGGGAAAATAAAAAGAAATTAATATCCGATATTTTCACATTACCAAAAATAGTCTCTATGATTTTCCACACACACCCCCCCCCCCATTCATTTTCAGTTGATAGCCAAGAGTGCAATTTGATCCAGGGTAGTTTTAGGGTACAAAAATTTATTTCTAATTTCAACTTTGAGGTTCCAATG
Organism: Ferrisia virgata; assembly: GCA_900060175.1. Lineage (NCBI taxonomy): Eukaryota > Metazoa > Arthropoda > Insecta > Hemiptera > Pseudococcidae > Ferrisia > Ferrisia virgata. Next base: position 1,315 of record FIZR01003199.1, read on the forward strand.
GTCTTAGACCTTTAAATACTCTGTCACAAAGACAGCTTTAACTGGACACTGTTTTTGCAACGCTCCACTGATTTATGTACTTTGGTTCATTACGAATCGAATGAGAGCATTTTGAGCTCATTTTAACCAAAACTCGCTGCCTATGAACTCTTGATCGTCGTCAGAACCCCTTCCCCTCCCCAACATGCTATACAAATCAAACATTAATATTTTTTTAAATAAATTTTTTCACATCGAAAAAATAATTCTATACTAATTTGCAAATTCTTCAACTTTGGAATTCGCACGTGAGATTAGAAACTGCGGCCAACCCTCGAACTATAAAATAATGATTTTACAAAATCCTCCCTCTCCATCATACAGCATACTTCCAGACACGATGATTACTACTCGAACACATGGAAAAAACCGCAAAAATTAATCGAAAAGTTTACCTCTTAACATTCCCTTCTTCATATTTTCATTCCATACCGTCACCCATCACCCTCGTACACTCGCTTAAACCTAACTTAAGACATCAAAATCTGCTAAAATTCATCAACACCATTCTGCTCCTACGTACCTTGCCTCCCAAGGCGAAAAATTCTCATCGCTGAATCTGTTAAAATATAATGAAATTAACCGCGAAACAAAAAAACAACTGGCAAAGAACGAAAAGCATTTTCGCTCAATACCCTTCGTGTCGTCGGGGTTAAATGGCGAATACAAATTGAAGAAAAGATAAGAAGAAGCGAAAGCAAAAGCAACCAAAAAAAAAAGAACGAAAGAAGAAAAAGCAGAGGAAAAAAAGAGTCGAGCGAGGATCTCACCGCAGCGCATCACATAGCGTGGGCGAAACATACAAAAAAAAGGATGAAACGTAAAAAGGGCAAACAATAAAAATTCATATTGGCGAAGCTAATTTATTTTAGCTTTAGGGAGCTACACGCGGAAAAGAAATTACCAAATGGGAAGGGAACGTTGTGACGCTTCTTCCAATGCATATTGTACGCCACATTAAACATCCGCTGTGAAGGCAAATGATGACATTAAAAAGAGATTTCACCAGTAAGAAAAACTTTTTTATACACCGGTATATATTCCTTTTTTTTTTCAACTTCTTTTTTTCTCAACTTTCTATTTTAATCCTTCGTATGTACGATGCGCCGTTTAAATCAACGCGCGCCCCGAAAGGGTGAATTTTCTTCAAAGCTCGTATCGTTTTGAATAAAGAAAAAATGCTACTTTAAGAGTGGAATAAGAGAGAAAAAAAAAGGTAATTTGAGCAGTAATTCTACAAGTATACTGAACTAACTTTCTGCTAAAGTCTTTTTTTTTTTTACTAAGGTTTTTTTCCCAACATGCTCTGTCTCATCTTATTTTTTTATTTTTTTATTTTTTTTGTAACCTCGACTTCCATTTACATAAATTTTTATGTAATAAAGGCCTAGCCAGCGAAGAAGGTACGAAAAAAAGCGGCTAATTTGCGAAAATTCAACTCGCAAAAGTACGCGTTATTTGTTAATGAACCAAATAAAGAAATACATAATTTCTTATTGTGGTCTTTAATTTTTATAAAAATTACTTTTTTCTCTCTCTTTCTTTGCAAATATTAACGTTTAAATATCCTCGCGTAATTTTATTATTGCTGAACGGAGAGTAGATGCACTGAGATTGGACGGTGAAGAAATAACGTTTTTACAGATGAGTTTTTAGGCCTTAATTTTTTTTTCTTCTTATTCTTCTTTATTTTTTAATGACTATATTTTCTAGCTTCAAATGGGTAAAAAAACCGTAGAATCTGTTGTATTCTAATCTAATTATTATCAAGTTATGGAAACTGTGAGTTCAGGGCTACAGCATCCATTATATGTAACTCGAAGAAAGAAAAAACCATTTGTGTGAATGTAAAGTCAATTTTATATCGAGCTATTAACGACGTAGGTCTTCGAGACTTGCAAAATTTTGGTAAAATACTGCTTTTTGGAGGCGGTGAGGTGCAGTGCAATGAAGCTCAAAAGTTAAAGTCCCAAAAAAAGCACATCTTGGATCCCGCTACTAAGTCTACAGACAAAAGTTTAACCACCTAGCTCAATTTGTAGAGGATACATACGAGGAAAAATTTCAAAAAATAAAAAAAGCCTAGCAAAAAACTATGGGGTGTGTGAAGGGGGTGCAATGGCGCTGAAAAATTGAAACTCCCAAAAAATACGTCTATAACTCCTACCAAGTGTACATATCATATTTCAACTTCTTAGCTCAATTCGTAGGCAAGATAGGGAAGTAAAAACCATTTTTCAAAGTCAAAATGGCGGAAAACCTTCATATCTCCCCTCTTAATTAACCTAGAAGGCTGATTTTTGGATATGTTACGCAACTTTATATTATCTATCGATTGGCTCAAAGAGAAACAATTTCTGCGAGTTTAGCTCCTCAGCACCCCCTCCTCCAAATTTGGGCTCAATTGAATTTTAGCCCAGGGGCATCCTCTCTCATGCACATCGAATTCGCCGTCAATTGAAGCCTTTTACTTGAATTTGGTCGATTTTGGTCGATTTTGGTCAGTATCAAGACGAGTAAATAAATTCTGGATTCGTAAAAAAAAATTATTGAAATAGAGTAAATATCAGACATAATCAAAAATGGTCTCAATAGTTTTATACGACCCCAAAACGGATTTTATTGATACTCCCCCTCACCCCTTCCATACGCCATAGGTCGATAATAAAAAATTATGGAAATAGAATAAATATCAGACATAATCGAAAATGGTCTCAATGGTTTTATACGACCCCAAAACGGATTTTATTGATACTCCCCCTCACCCCTTCCATGCGCCATAGGTCGATAAATCCATAATAATCTGGTTTTCTTCGACAAAATAACATAGAAAATCATGCTATACAATAAATTGGCCAAATTTTAAAACCCAAATTACATTAAATCACACGCCTGCCTTTACACGTTGAAAAAAATCTCATTTCGATGAACCGACCAATTCTCCAATACCACTGTCTAGACAGACAATACACCTCGAACACAGAGAAAAAAAATCAAATGTCACGAGCTTGTTATCCTGAGCAACCTGCTTTCTTCCGTCATAAAATCCGCTTTGTTCCGATTACTGTCAACTTTTTGCAACTCCCTCCCCTCCCACCTCCAAATGGACACCGAAAGAGTTACAGGCGTTAAAAAATAATTCGTTTCGAATACCTATCCGTGTGATAGGTGCACCATACAAATGTATACACCTCTATCACCGTACAACAAACGTTTTAGAATTACGATGGTGTTTCGCGTACGTTTCGCGAACAGGAGATTGCTGCATAGTTTTAAAATCAAACGAAACCGGCAAAGTGTTACGTTTATCAAAGGGGAGTTGAAATATACGAAAGGGTTAGTTGAAGGGTGTTGGATACACCTAGAAGGACATCAAAGAGATTTAAAATGAAGTTTGTCTTTGAGACGACGATAATTATTCGGCGTATGGTCACCCGTCCGAGTTTATTTGCGAATGTCCGTTAACGCCGCGCCACGTCTCGTCGGCTACAATAAATGCCTACCTACTCTCCAGCCTTTTGCCTGCGTTGAAAACTATACTGTATGTGTGTGTGTGTGTGTGTGTGTGTGTGTGTCTCCGCAGCATACGGTTAGGAGAGCGTTTGTTGCATACGCAATGCTATCTCTTTTTCCGGGATATGCGGTGTGGCTTTGCCTATGTCTCGGCCAACGGTCTCCTCCAAACAGACAGACGGTACACGATCGGTGGTGGTCGTTTGTCATTCCACAAATCGTCCGCAACTTTACTGCAGCCGTATGTCTCCGTGTACAAATGAATTGGCAAGCAGCAATTTTCATCGTAGAAATAAAGGAGAAAGGCTCGCTCGAATGTAATTAAAAACCACGCAGTTCAACGCTCATTTATGCAAAAAGAATGAATCTGTGCGCCGGTTGCCCCCCATATGCACTCGTAATAAAAGACGCTTTATTATATGCACTTACAGCTAGATCGCGATTTCATTGTAATATAACGAGCATCGTGTTTCGTTTTCAATTGCGTTACTTGCGACGGCAGACCATTAGGGTTTTTAATTAAGCTGGAGGGTAATGCATGACTCAGTTTTGAATAATAAAGAATTAGAGTATGCGATATACCTTTTTTGCGCATGAATAAAGTTGCAAAGTGACTGAGACATTGAAACGCTTAGGAGACATTTCCAATACCTGCTAATTCTACGTATCAAATTTTAACCTTCCAATTCTGTCTAGTCAAAAGTTGAATGAGAAAACAACTATAGGAAAATGCTAAAGATTGACCTAAAAATAATAACTGCAAAATGACCCCAGATATCTTACAAGCTCGAAGTCCAAAAAAAAAAACATGTATCGAAATGTATGCGGAATTTTACCCTTCTAACTTAAATAAGATCCCAGTTAAAAACAGAACCGAAAGCTCTTCCCAACAAAAAAACCCTCTACTTCTTCCAACGACATTATACAATATACTATTACAATTGGAAATTTGTTGTCCTCATTGATGATGGGTTACACGTAATTCTGGTGCCAACTATGTAGTGTCCTCCGCATTGATGTTATTACCACACTCCACTTTGGTGGGACAACCGCTTCCATAGAATCTCACTAAAATGAAAGCTACTCTGGCGCAATAAAAATCCTAATTCTGCTCGGATGGGGTAACTGATCTGAACATGTAGAGAGACTGAGTTCGTTCACAGCCCTCAGCACTGTTTTTGAAAAATCCCTAGAATGTCTTCAGAGAAAATCCTACAAGAAACTTTTGACCTGTTTTATTTACAACATAATTTACAGTGAAAACAGAAAATTACTACTTAATTCACCGGTAATAGCTTGAAAATTTACTCGTAATACCTTGATAATTTACTGGCAATAACTTGGTAATTTACTAGTAATAACTAGGTAATTACTAGGTAGTTTACTGGTAATAACTTGATAATTTATCAATAATTACTAGATAATTCACCTGTAATTACTGACAAATTATGCGTAATTATTGATAATTTACCAGTAATTACCTGGCAATTCATCAATAATTTACCGATAATTTACCAGCAATTACTTGGTAATTTACATGCAATTACTTGGTAATTTACATGTAATTACTTGGTAATTTTTCAGTAATTACTGGCAAATTATGCGTAATTACTGGTAATTTACCAGTAATTACCTGGTAATTCATCAACAATTTACCAGCAATTACTTGGTAATTTAACAGCAGTTACTGGTAATTTTCCAGTATTTACTTGGTAATTTACATGTAATTACTTGGTAATTTTCTTGTAATTACTGACAAATTATGCGAAATAACTCATGATTTACAAGTAATTACCTGGTAATTCATCAACAATTCACCTATAATTTACCAACAATGAGCTGGTAATTGACCAACAACTACTTGGTAATTTACCGGTAATTACGGGTAATTTTCCAAACTTGGCTTGGTAATTTATCGGTAATTACTTGGTAATTATTTTTTGAACGATTATACCATCAAATTTCATCACAAAGACATAATGTACATAATATATTAATTGGCATGCCATTATGCTTGTTCGTTAGTGGCTCAAAAATCAGACCATAAGTACGATCCGAGCCGTTAATATCTTCAACTATTTTTCAGATCCAACCAACAGTTTTTTCAAGTTTAAAGTAATGTACGAATTTTCGTGTAATTTGAAACTCTTTTGCATAAAAATCTTTAAAAATCATAGAAAATCTCTCACAACATAAAAATCCACAGGAAAACCTTAAAGTTCTCCAAACACGTTAAAAAACCCTGTTATTGTTGTTTTAATAGAAGGAGTACGGAACTAGATGTTTTTGGAATACGGTATTACTTTTTAGAAGCAAAAAGTTTAGGCGTTATCCGCTCCTAGTCACCATAATGTTCGTAATACAGAGCCGATCAGTTCAATGCAGTTCTTTCTTTATTTAAAAGTACTGGTACTTGATGGTAGAGCGTCATATAAACACTAGTTTTGATGAGATCCAGCAACCGTGTTGAAAATTTGATAACTTCTCCGATGTTCCACTATACAGCAGATTATTCTGGGTCATTTTGGAGAATGCCATACCCAAACAGGATTGTAAATGATGCGTATTGATATGATATCGATAAGTGATTGATTCAGGCGTAATGGTTTTTATATTTTGTACACAAAGATCGATATGGTGCGTGACTGTGTCTGTGCAGACAAGTTGAAATTAGCTGCGCTGATATTAGCAATCTTACTACCCTTTTAGTGCTAGTTCTGCTTAGTGATATATTACTGACACTCTGATTGATCTTGATGTGTTAATTGATACGAGTACATCGATATCCAAATATTATTAAACAACCTGCATCTAAAAGTAGCAAAAAATGTGTTTTCAAATGAGAGCGCCTAAGCATTCTTTTAGTACTGATGTATCAGTTCTTTTCTTAGTCCATAAGATTCACGGCATACGTTGATAAAAATGCATTTCAAACGCCTCTATTCGATATTTATCCATTGTTCAGTATTTTGGTGTAAAGAGGAAAATTGATAAAACTAATATTCTGAAAATCCTGAAACGACGAAAAAAAGATACATACGTACCTTTGATGCTCGGAAGTCGTGGAAATGAATTAAAATAATTCATAAAATAATCACTCTATCTTAAGGACTACCTCTTATCTCATCAAAAAATCCTCGTTTGGAAATATGCTGACCAACACACACCTCGTACTAGACATGCATAAGAATACAAAAATAATGTCTGATGCACATTATACACTGTTGACCCATCATTTACCCTTTTTCTACGAACGAATCCCGATTGCTATACAATTCACGTTCATGTTCTGCGAGGTACGAATACAACGATCATTTTTATTCTGCACGGTTTACTGCGCGATGGTGTGCAACGTGTGGAGCACACTGTCGCCCACATTAACAGATAATAATAATACCTTTTACGTCTACGAACATACAAATGATTCCACCTATGACACCCTTTTTAACACACGTACTAGGTATATCTGTTAGACCTGTGCTTATTTCAAATATGTTATGCTTCCTTCAAATATTCCTGATAATTATTCGAAAAATTCCGACTATTCTGGTGAGAGTATATAGCTAGCTAGCTTCCTCTCTCGTATCCATCCCTGGCGCACGTGAGCTTTTAACATGTCGCTTATGTGCGCTCTTGTATAATGTGTATATGTGTGTGCGTATCTACCTACCTACCTACGCTTTTAATCATTTAATTCGCCGCCGTAGGCTGTTAATATCGCGGATAAATATGTCTCATTTCATTCTTGAAATAATTGCCGAAACGAAGCGAGCCGGAGTACCGTATCCCAGCATCGTATACCAACGTCGAACCGAACCGTAAAATTCGCGACATTTTCACAAGCCTGTAAATACCGACGTGTACCTACTACTACTACTACTACTACTACTACTACCTATACAGCTTTTAAACGTAAGTATCTTCATTCCTACCTACGTTGCTGTCGTATACGTAAACGTATATACCACCCGAAATATGCGAGAATATTTTCCGTGATGTATGTATTTTTATTTTGTATACGAATATGTACAACCTACCTACACAAGAAGACACGTTTTACCTGGAGCCAGATGTACCTATGTGTTGGTACTTATTTCCTTAACGAAATCAATTTACCTGCCGAGTAATTTAGAAATGTGTTTCGTCGTTTAGGTAGATATTTCAAATGTGTCTAAATATCGTACACTTGTTTTCATCGAATCATTTGTGATATTTTGAAAAATAGTACGTGTATGGAGTTATTTTTCATTTGAACTGAGCTCAAGATTACGAGAGACTTTTCCCCTTCCTTACTCTACAAATCACGATACTCGATAATGATCAGCAAAACAAGCTGGGATAGGTGAAAAAGAAACAGGAAATTGTCAAACAAACCAATATAAAGCGATTAGCACCTGAAAAGAGGAAAAATATATTTTTCCATTTGTATTCATATCGCAAATCGCTGGAATTTTAAATCCAAAATGATAAGAAAAATCATTCAATGTGGGCCGCTTTACAGCTTAAAAATATTCAAAATTATTTTTTAAATTGTCAAAAGAGGTTAATTTTCTATTTACAAAAAGTAAAATGATGTAAAAAGTCGCTCAGAATATTATTTTACAGCTTAAAAAATTGAAAAACTTCCAAAAATTCAACAAAACACATAAAATTTGAACTTTCGAGCAATACAAAAATGAATCAAGGTATTGTTTTATAGTTTAAAAATGTAAAAATTGGAAAAAAAACGTGCCAAATAATGAAACAAAATCGTCGAAAACCGCATTATACAAAATGTTGAAAAAAACGCTCAAAATGTCATTTAAAAACTTAGACAATATGAAAATTAGAAAATATCTCTTTTGAAAACTGTAAAATTATTTTAATAAGTATAGCTTCAATTGTTATTTTATAAAATTTTCCAAAATTCAATTTTTCGCGGATTTTAAAAATCAAAAAAAAAATCTTCGAAAAATGTGTAAAATGCCAAACATACTAGTTCAAAATATCAGTTCACAATTCAAAATACTTGAAAAAACGAAAAAGGCATAAGAAAAACATCGAGTTTTAGTTATAAAGGCGTAAAATAATGAAAAAAATTGTTCAAATTTTCTTTTCATAATACAAAAAAAAAAAAAAAAAAAAAAAAAAAGGGAAAAAAAAAAAAAAATTTTTAAAAAATTTGAAAAAAAAAAAAAAAATTTTTAAAATTTTTTTTTTAAAAAAAAAAAAAAAAAAAAAAAAAAAAAAACGTGAAAAATAAAAAAAATCTTTCAAAAACTTGTAAACGATACAAAAAACTGTTAAAAATATCATTTTAAAAATCAGGGAAAATTCCAAAAAATTTACAAAAACGTAAATTTTCAACTTTAACTGAAAAAACCTTCAAAAAGTGATTTTACAAATCAAAAAACAAGAAAAATTGAAAAATTCTTTAAAAAACTTGCCATGTTTTAATTCTTAAGTTTATTACGTAATTTGAAAAAAAATCTTTCAAAATATTATTGTACAACTTAAAAAATCCGAGAAAAACAAAAAAAAATCATAAATTTTGTACCATTAGGATACAAAAAATGAAAACCCCTTCAAAAAAAAGTAAAAAATGAAGAAAAAACTTTTAAAAAATTGTACTATATGATGGAAAGAATACCATTCCAAATGTAATTTCAATCACTAAAAAAGTTGAAAAATCAAAAAAAAAAATACCCAGAGAATGTTTTCTTATGGAAAAGTTGTTCAAAAACATTATTTCACAAATTGAAAATAAAAAAATAGAAAAAAAATAAAAATATTAAAAACAGAAATAAAAAAATAAAAAATAGAAAAAATAAAAATATAAATAAAAAAATTGAAAAAAATTATCTAAAAACGTCAATTTTTCGCTTTTGAGGTGTGTAGCGTACTTAGGACGTTTCAATTTTAATTTTTTTTTTAAATGTTGTAGAGTAACGTGGGAAAAAATTTTCGAAATGACGTCAAATGAACGTGGTAAAAATTTTAGGTCTTCAACTTCACCTTTACTTCACTCCTTTTTTAATTAAAAATTTCAAAATTTACACGAAAAATCAACAAACATTTTTTTCTGTTTACGATTTTTTTTCAGTTACAACGCGTCATAGTAGATCTATCGAGGCAAAAAAAAACTGCAATTTTTTTTACTTTTCAGAGGTTTCAAAATTCTGTTTAAAATTGGCAAAAATCAATTATTTAAAATTATTCTAAGGTAATGAAGTAAAAATAGGAAATCTAATGATTTTTTACGACACGATAAATGAAAGTATTTTTTTTTCCTTTTTCACTTCAAAAAAATTCGAAATATTAGATTTTTTTTCATTTTTAAACACAGTTTAAAAGTTTTTTTTTAATTTCGTGTAGTTTACTACGACACGTCGACACCAAAAAAATCGAAAAATAAAAAAACATTTCTTAGATATTTTTCATGTAAATTTTGAAATTTAAAATCAAAATGGGGTGGGGTAAGGGATAAGTTGTAAGCCTAAAATTTTTACCACGTTCATTTCACATCATTTTGCCAACATTCGAAAAAACCCTACAACTGAAACGCCCTGGTAATGTACCACGATGAAAAAATATTTAAAAATATAATTTTACAGTTCAAAAACCACAAAAAACTAAAAAAAAAAAAAAGATCCTTCAAAGATAGCGAAAAATTGCTCAAAATGTCACTTCGAAGCTAAATAAACTCGAAAAAAACGAGTAAATTTTTCAAAATTCGTCAATTTTTCACTTAGATGACTCAGTATTACGAAAAATATCAGTCACGATGTTTATTCGATTCTATCTAAGGGGGAAAAAATGTTTGAAAAATCTTTTAAAACTCTATCGACGTAGAAAATTATTCAAAAATCGCATAAATTTTTCGCAAAATATTTAGATCAGAAACTACACGACTTTTATGGCCTCACCGCTTCCTCGCAGTTAACTCTATGACAACTTTCAAAACCGAAAATGAAAATTCTCACTCTCTCGAACGTCGTTTCCACCATCAAAGAAGCGAAAATTTCGTTAAAAACCTACACAAATCAAGGGACCTGTACACGCTTCGATAGGTAAAATTTCATCAAAACAACTACCTAACATAAATCAAAAACACACGTTAAACGAATAAGAATAAACTGGCACCGGCTTAATACACATATTATATTTCGTATAAATACCAAACGTTATTGGTTGCGGTTCGATGGTGGAAAAATAGTATCCGTATGGGTAAAAGGGGGGCAAAATACACGCGTTAAATGCGGGAGAGCGAGCGAGCTAAAAAGTGATACGATTCGCATGCTTTATCAGTAAAAAACATATTCGTTTTTGGTACGTGCCACGTAATACGACGTCAATGTGGAAGAAAATAAAATACAATAATATACACCTAATAAAATATGCACGTCGGAACGGATACGTCGACGCTAAGATAAGCTGCAAAAATGGATGACAAATCTTTCCGCAGCATGAGATGCGAGCTATGATGTGTGCTGTGTAGGTATTTTTTCCAAAACGTCGCAAAACACACCGTGCACGTAGCTTGGTTCGGTTTCAGTCGTTAAAAACAAAATCGTTTATTTTTCTCTCGATCGAGACAACAACAGATGGTTCTTTCTTCTTTCTTACACATAGATCAGCTTTTAGCAAAGACAGTTTTCGCAGATGACATAAATATTTCAATTCGTTCCCAAAAACTTGAAATTTCAAAACGTATCATTCAAGAAACCTTAGATGAAATTCAAAAATGGGCCCATTTAAAAGGACTTTCTTTCTCTGAATCAAAAACTCACTGCATCCTGTTTTCACGAAAAAATAAAATCCAACATCCTGACTTGACTTTAAATGAACGT
>FIZR01003201.1:0-21426 GCA_900060175.1 Ferrisia virgata
CGTTTTTTCTTTGTTTTAAAAAATAGTCCCGGAACTTTTTGAATGCACTGTGTACATACCAAATTTCAACTTCCTTACTGAATTTGGAGGGAAGTTATGAGGGAAACGAACTAAACATAATAAGGAAAACCGACCAAAAAATCATATTTTTGGGACTCCGAAGGGTGTACACAATTAGGCTGAAAATTCGGGACCCAAACAGCACATTTAGACCGCTACTGAATATACATACCAAATTTCAACTTCCTATCTGAATTTGGTAGGGAGGTAGGGGAGAAACAGGCCTTTTTAAAGGTCAAAAAGAGGGAAAACCATCATATCTCCTCTCCTAATTGACCTAGGAGATTGATTTTTGGATATGTTATACTACTTTATATTATCTATCAATTGGCTTAATAAGAAACCATTTTTGCGTTTTTGACCTCTCAGCACCTCCTCTCTCAAATTTGGGCACCATTGAATTTTGACCCAAAGTCATCCCCACTCGTACATATCTAATCCGCTGTCAAACCGTGCTGATTAACCGTATTAGAGCGATTTTGGTCAATACCAACCAAAGTAAATCATTTTAGTCTTTAGAGGGAAAAAATAAAAATAAATATCTGACATGGCGAAAAATGGTCGTAATGGTCTTCTAGGACCCCAAAACGGATTTCGTTGATACCCCTCTCTCCTCATCCGCCATAGGTCGATAAATTGTAACAGTCTGGTTCTCATTTACAATATACATTTTTTCTAGAATTTTCGGGGCTGGGGCCAAAATTACCCCTTACCCAGTTACACCCTTTTGAACTTTTAAACCAATCTGAGGAGAGTCTAGAATTAAGTTAAGGACTTTAAATTTTTACTAGGCTCATCTTTTAGTAACTCTTTCTCACCAACGCCCTCAAATTTCTAAAAAAAAAAAAAAACACAAAAATTGAAACGCCCTAGTCACTGCCCAGAAGCAAAAATAGTAAACGTTAATTTTTTACGACCCTTAACTTTAACAGAAATATAATTTTTTCATAAAATTTCGAATTATATTTTGGGCTCCTTCAAAATGGAAAGTAGACAAAACTCGTTTTGTGAATTATCAACTGATCTTACAAATCACAATTTCAAATTTTCTCTGAAACGAAATTACGCGTATATATCTAGAAATAATTTAAAATACTTTTTTAAAAATTCGCTTGCCCATGTAGCCCCTTGAGACAGCAAATTTCATATATGTAATTTGTGTACAAGATTTTTAATTTCTTTCGGCGAGTTCTGGCAGCTGCGAAGATATTGTAAAAAGTTCTAGGATCATCTTGTGAGTACAATGATATAATTTGTAATCAAAAATCAGAGAATTATTACCTAATGAAAAGTTAAATTCAGATATGAAAAATTCAATCTATTTTTGATTTCTAATCCACTTTTTTGGGGGGCTGAATAGAGTAGAACCTACAAACGTACACCTAGGATTAATGCTAAATCTATCAACATGTCAAATTTCAACCCTTAAGCTGGGGTGTAATGCGAAATCATCGACAGGTACATTACCAGGACCTCTACTATAAATCTACATGTGGAGTTTCAATTTCCTAGATCAATTTAGGAGGAAGCTAGGGAAGAGCCTGACTTTTTTCTGTGACACTCTGTCTTTCTCCCCACCACTACTTGTAATTGACGTAGGAATTACATTTTGAAATATGCTATAGATACAACGCTTGATCTTTTATCAATTGATTCAAAAATAAACATTTTCGGCAGTTTTTACCCCTCAGCATTCTGCCCTCCCAATTTGAAAAAAAAAATTGGATTTTGATTCAAGTCAAGGTCATACCCACTCACATACATTCAATTTGTCACAAATTTAAGGCGCATTGGCCGAATTTGAGCATTGTAAAGATTTACCCAGAGATTCGTGGAATGAAAGAAATACATCAAACGTTACAAAATCAACGAATGAAAAAATGAACGGAAAATACCGTAACAAAAATTCCATCTCGGGATGACCTTTACGTGATCTTAAACGTGTGTTCGACATTACACGACACAGCATAGGCTTAATATGCTGGCGTATGTGGTCTATTACAATCAAACAATAATGCACCACATTCTGAATCAACTGGTACCAAAGAGTACAGCTAATTTCGGCGAATTTCAACATCCTTCTCGGCATTGCAACTACAAAACAGACCAGTATTTGAGTACACACGCTCGCGCACCTATTTCAAGTGAAACGCGAAAATTCTTCAAAGAACCGAAATCAAGGATTACACATGTAATCGAAGATTTCACACAAAAAGAAAACACGTACATTTTAGATACAACACGACTGAATACAATGAATGAATGAAAAAAAAATGCATCAAACACGATAGTTGTACCTACCTATATAGTACATACATAATAACTACAGGATATCGAAGTAACCACTATTATAATGTTGATGGATGTTATTGGGACGTTTTGTTTACCGATCGTGTGATTTATCGAGGTGCTTGGATTTTGGAAGACAGATGCGAGTTACTTAATAGCGCCAAAGTCAACATTAAACGAGCCGTAGAGCTGTTGTTTACACTTTGGCCTTAACGTAGATATTCTCTTATAATCGAATGCTTCATACATGTTTTCACTATATATTTTGGATTGTTGCGTGCCAAAAGCTCCGCCAATATAATACCATTATGTGAGACAACTTTAATCTGCTTATAGTCTAACGTTCACACCACACCAACACAACACAACGCTCGTCCCTAATAAGCTTCATATTATTTAATAATACACGTGAAAAAATATACCCATTTTGATTAATCACTGTTGCTCAATCGTAAATAATATACGAACACGTAGGTAGCAGCCTATGAGGTGTATTTTTAATGCACGTATGGTATATTACGAATTATTTCAAAATGAGTTTAATATAATTTTATTCTAATTTATGGGTGTGATAATAATTACATTTTTATGTAGACGTACTTAATAATTTATAGATGAAGGGGGTAAGATGGGCTAAGGAACGTAGACAGTAGAATTATTAGAATCAAAAAAAAAATAGTGAAACATTGTTCTAAAAAACACTTTTCTTACAGTTCGAAAAGGGCTGAAAAAGCTGAAATGTTCAAGTTCGCAAAAAATACATATTTATGCAACACGTAGATACTGAATTTCAGCCACCATCGTATGTACTGTAGAGTGGAGTGACAAAAAAACCATGTCTCGAATTTTGACCAAACTCACAGAGCTGATTGACTTTGAGTTGAAAACCCACCATACAAAATTTTGTGTCCATAGCTCAGGGCAGAGTGGAGCTATGGGAACTCAAAGTAGGATGATTTTCTAAAAAATCGTACTTTTTCGTTATTTATACCCTGTAAAAATGGCGTACGACCCCCGACCCCCCCCCCGGTCACAGAGCTAAAAAGATGCGATTTGAAATTCTGCGTGTACCTTGCGCATTTACGGTTCGATCCAAGACCACTTTTGAACTTCTACCAAGAAGTTGAAAAGTTATAAATCGGAAAAATCGAGATCTTTTAATTTTCAAAAAATTCAATTTCAGAGCCCAATTATTCCAAATACATGCCCAAACATTTTTTTAACTCAGGGAAGTAGATTTAGATCCAAATAGTTGGATAGTTTTGCGTAGCAGCGCTACCAACTAGGAAAATAATTTTAGGACACTGAATTGTGAAATTTTGTCATGAAAAAGAGCAATATGTTCAACTTTTATTAAATAATAAGATTGGCAGCCCTGCTACGCAAAACTATCCACCTATTTCGACCTAAATCTTATTTCTCTGAGCTAAAAATAATTTTTGGGCGTGTATTTGAGGTGATAAGCCCCTAAGTTTGTGACATGAGATACCACTCTTTATTTTTTTTTCTTTTTCTCTCTTTTCTTTTTTCGGCATCAATCTTTCGGTCCTTTTTACATTCAAAATTATCGCTCAAAATTACTATTGTTAAAAATTATCTCTTCCCCTGCCAGCCCCTCCTAATATATCCTACGCGAACATATCGATAGTCGATTACTATTATCTTTTCATCCGTTGGTTGGAGAAGTTCGTCGTATATGCGTTTCCTTTTTTTTTTTTTTTTTATTTAAAAATATAGATTTTCTTTTTCTTACCAAAATTTTTTTTTTTGGTTTTTATCTCGAGCGTGAATTTTTTTTGTGGTGACATGAGTGGCTGAGGAAGCTGGTCCTGAGACCACCTGGTCAGCTGCCGGGTAGAAATATGTCCACTTTATAGAGTAAGTTATATGTTAAAAGTAAGGTAGACATGGTCGCTTTGACGATCAAATATATAAAAAAATTTTAGATCCCAAAATTTATCTTTTTCATATGATTAAAAAATTCTTTTTCAAAATTCTGAATTTCACTGTCGTGTGAACATTTTTTTTTTTATAAATTTTGAATATTTTCTTTTTTATAAAATTTTTCATCTACGAATCCTTCCCATTTTATCCCTTGTGCTAGTTTAATACTAAAATCCAATTTGTACTACCTATCCAATGTTTTCCAAAATAGTCATCTTCCTGAATCTTCGGTTCCCTCAAATTTTGACTTTAATCCCTCCCCCTTCCCCTGTCAATACCACAAATTGCATTTTTTTGAAGAATGAAATATCTCGATTTTTGAAATCTGTAACTTTTCAACGCCCTGGTACTGGACCAAAAGTGGTCTCGATTTGAATTGGAAATGCGCTAGGTAGGCGCAGAATCTCAAATCGCATCTTTTTAGCTCTGTGGTCGGGGTCTTACACCATTTTTAGGAGATGTAAATGACAAAGAACTACGTTTTCTCCAAAAATGCCCCTCTATGAGTTAAGGGTAAAAATTTTGTATTTTTGGTTTCCAACTCAAAGTCAACTACCACTGTGAGTTTGCTCGAAATTCAAGGTATATTTTTTTCACTCCACCTTAATGTACTGGTAGGAAGCTTTGCAAATCCCTCCCCTATCCACGTTACCTACTTGGGAGGATAACTTTTGAATTATAAGTGAGGCTTGTGATGATTCATTACAGATTTTTTGGAAACGAATTTTTTTGTAATTTTTACTTTCTTTATCTTCTTCTCTAATTTTGAAACTGCTGGCTGAATTTTGATCCAAGGTTGTTCCATTTCTGATCCCTTCATTCGATTTTCAAATAAAATTCGATGACCACAACTGAAACCCCCAAAAAGCACATCCAGGACCGTTACTTAACCCACATACGAAATTTCAACTTCCCAGTTTAATTTGGAAGAGAGGAATTCGTGGGACAAACTAGAAGAATAAAAAAAACTACACTTTTAGGGCTGTGAGAAGATAGAATTGGGCTAAAAAGTTGAAACTCCCAAAAGGAATATTTAGAACCTTTATTAAATCTACATACCAAATTTTAACCCTCCAACTTAATTTAAAAAAGAGATATGCGCGGAACAGCCATTTTTCAAGGTCCAAAAAGAAGAAATTCCCCATTCCTCCCCTCCTTATTATGTAGGAAGCTGATTTTTGAATATATAATACAACTTTTGATTCTCTATCGATTGGTTTGAAAACGAATAATTTTTCTATTTTGGCCCCCCAGAACACCGTTCCCTAAATTTGGGTATAATTGAATTTTGACCCATGGTCATTTCCATTCAAAAATATCAAATTTGCCACCAATCTCAGTCCAATCTTCAAATTTGACAGGTTTTGGTTGGTATCGAGCTGAGCAAATGATTGGAGGAAAAATAATAAAGCTGTAGAAATAAATATCAGACAACTAAAAATGGTCTCGGTCTAAATCTCAGTGGTCTTGTAGGACTTCATTTAAAGAGTTTAAATTTGAACGTTCAAAATTTTGAACACCAATTTTTCAGTCTCCATTGAATTACCAACAAATTTTTTTGCAAAAATTATTACGCATATTTCTGCACAGTACGCATAATCTGTGAAAATTTCAGAATTTTTCATTCCACCAATCTTCAGATACCGTGTTTTAAATTTGAGATAGGGAGTGGACATTTTTTTTTGAGTAGTTTTACATTCAAAGTGACATTTTAGACCACTTTGGATCTGATTTTGACCCAGAGCCGATTTCTTCATCTTAATGAAAGAGACCCTTTCCTCCAGTTTAGTTTCAATAGATCATATTTCCAAAAATAATTAACCAATTTTTACCATATTGAGTTTTCAAATTTTCAAAAATTCGCCAAATATTCAAAACTGAACTTGAACAGCTGAAAATTCTTTCTAATTTTTTTTTACGTGCTCTTTCCATTTAGCACGATTTTGTTGTGTCCTAATCTAGTTGTTGCTTTTCTCCACTATTCTGCCTGTATATGTGCAAATGTAAATAATATGTAGATATATCCAAGTGTATCGATCCATTACCTATGCCCTATGCCAAAAAATGTCGTTTTCTGTCGTTTTAATTGTCAATTTCAGGAATATATAATTTGTTGACGTTGGTTATAGGTGATCTGGAACACATCAAAATGTTGTTATACCTAATAAAACCGGCTCTCTCGGATCTCGATATGGATACAACACGTATAAATGAATCGGGTTGTTAAATTGTAGGTATCTATACGCGACAGTACGAATAATAAAAACCGCTGCGCTAATGGGCTAAAAATTATTTACTCAAGGATAAAGAATTTTTCGTTCGAATTACAATGGCGACGTAATAATAAATCCGTGTAATTCGTGTACATTGTAGAGGTACCTACATAGATACTTAGTACATACATTTATGTGTATACATATACCTAGACGTAGCTCTCGCTCTAGAAACGAAATAAAATAAAAAATAAAGGGTAGATGGATTATGAATTTCAAATATTATTACTAAAAGTGTTACACTTATTATATACGTAGATATAATAGGGAGACCTATGCCATACAAAATACTAAGGTACATCTACCGGGGGTTTGGGTTTGAAATATACGTATATAACAGCGAAGAAGCATAAGGTCCCCCAGAATGTTTGCTCAGAGCCCACACTGCTGTCATTGCCATCAAAAGAAGAAAAATTATTGTGTACATCCGTACATACAATTACCACAGACAGCTGAATAAAACATGTTACAACGCTATAGACTGAAACTTCGGTCGCCTCTTTCTTTTATATGTTTTTCTTCTCCACATCGCATCGTATGAGTCTGCGCGCTCTACTAAATAAACAGATCTGCCTTTTCAATCTGTAAAATTGTTAATAATCAACGGCGACGACTTACATACATCGAGGTGAGAGTTTTTACACGTACTAGATTCGAACCGGTGATGGCGATGGAAGCCAGTTAGACAACTTGGTAACATTCATTACGTTTAAACCATTGTATAATATGTATCATTCATTAGGAGTTTGTATGTATATGTATATATACGTATCTACTATAACGCACCTTGATGGACATACAGCACTATATGTGTATGGCATAGTATTGGTACCTGTAGGTATACGTATAGCAGAAAAAAATTCGTGCCATGGTGTTTAGTAGGTATAAGGATAGGGTACACGTTCATTTATGTTCGTATTCGCTGCAGATGACCATTCTACCAACCTACAGCGTAAAAATTCCAACATTTTACCTGTCTCAGAAGATTCAAGATGTAGCATGTATATCTAATGCATCTAGTCAACGATGCACTGATACTGATCATAAGCGGTAACCGTTTTTGATATATTTAGCATCGACATCGTGTCGATTGGTGCTCATTTTGAAATTAGGCATGCTGATGTGATAAAGTTTGAACCATTGTTTGCGGTGTAAATCGATTTGCCAGTCGCAAGTGCAACACTAGAAGATGCCATCTCTACTTGAACGCAATAAACCATTTTTTTTTTCAATGTCCACCACACAGGAGAAGGAGGAAAATAGTAGGCCAAATTCAAGAACAAGGCAAATGTGAGAAGTGGAAATTGAAACGAATGCAACAATGTTCATAAACATTGGAAAACATTCAACTTATTCAGAAATCAAATGAATTGTTGAAAAATCGAACTCCCACCTCCTGATACGTTTAGCACCTTTAATACCCTCCAACTTAATTTATAAGTGAGATATGCACAAAACAGGAGTTTTTCAAAGTCAAAAAGTAAAACCCCCTTCATTTCTCTCCTCCTAATTCACATAGGAAGCTGATTTTGGAATATGCTATATAAAATTCGATTCTCTATTGATTGGTTTAAAAACGAATAATTTTTGCCATTTCAGCCCCTCAGCACCCTCTCCCCCAAAATTGATTATAACTGAATTTTGACCCGAGGTCAACCCCACTCAGAAATATCAATGCCACCATTAATCCTAGCTCACTGCTAAAATTTGATAGCTTTTAGTCGATATCGAACGGAGCAATTAATTTTCAATTTTTAGAGAGAAATTTAAAAAAGTAGTAAATATCAGATATGGCCAGCAATGGTCTTGATAGCCTCTAGGACTCTAAAACTGGTTTTCCTTCATACAAACCCCTCCTTCCCACCACAATAGCAGGGTTTTCATTAACAACATGAACAGCTTATAGCAAGGGCATGGTGCCAAATCTAAGAAATTCTCCAGCCCAAAAAATTATACTCAAATTTTTTCTTCTTCTAAGGGAGAATGTGAACGAAGTTCTGGCAGTAAGATAAGTGAATAAATGCTTTAAATGCCCCTTTCAATCTGCCTTTCAGGTTCGTGCATTCCAATTCCATTATACTGAAAGTTGGTATTGATGCTCCCTGAAGTTGGAATGGCTGTGCAGTACAATCAAAGTATTCAAACACTAGTAAATCAACCTAAGATGATGAAGAAATCACTTTTGGAAATCCGACTAAATGTACGGCTCACCTAAAACTCAAATAATCATATTGTAATGTATATCCCGATTGATCGAGAGATGTTCTCAAATTTTTCTTTTTTTATATCACGGTGATTTGCAAAATTCAAGTGAATTGAAATCTGAAAATTCGGAAAATTATTACAATCTTTTCTGAATTTTCAGGCTTCCGATTCTGATCTGTTACATGATAGATAATTCAGATTTTAATTTCACTGCAACTCCTCAATAGATCAACAAAAACACACTCAGAACAAGAATACATCACAGATTTGCAAATAACGCTGCTAGAAATACTTCAGAAATCGAACTCAATAACGAAGTTTAATAGGGAGACTATTGTAGAAAATGTTACAATTCTGTAATTTTAGGAAAAAAATGCAGTACAATACCTAAATTTAAGTAAATTGACTAGAAAACTTTCATGCTTAGGAGAACCATCCATCGCTCAAAATCAGTTTTAGGTAAACTATTCATACATTAGTAAATTTAATTGTACACATATATTTTGTTTACTTCCGTAAATTAAACGTTTTGCTGATAAATGTTGGGTTCTGCCAAGTTTTTTTTTTTTAAAAAAAGTTAGTATGCTTTATTCTTTTTCTGTACGTAGCATTTTAACAATAGATAGGTTGAATATCTTTGCGGAGATGTTCTTGTTTAGTGATGTAAGAACACTGAAGAACTGAGAACCAAAAGTGTAAAGAACATGAAACTTTAAAGAACAAGAACGAATTTGAGAACAACAAATGTAAGAGAATGATAAATGACAATGAAAAAACGAGAACAACTGAAGGAAATTCGCCATTTTTAAAGAACAAAAAACAACTGAAAATACATTTACGATTCTTTGAAGCGGCGTAGCTCCTTCAATTTTGAAGATAGGCGAATGGTGAAAATAACTTTTTTGACGGGGTTTAAAAAGATCTACCAAACTCATTTTAAAAAATTAATCTAGCGTCAATATTGAGCGAGTTAACACATAGTAAAGGAATGATATTTTCAAGTGCATAACTTTGCCCCTTCAAATCCCAGAGTCTACAAACCTATCTACACGTGTACAGTATGGGTTGTTGCGTTATCAGTTGAAGGATTCGTAACTAGTCGCGGAACACCCAGTATAAATGAAGATGAATTTGGGTCAAAAATCTGCTATTCAAATTTGGGGGAGAAAAATTTGCGAGGAAAAAATTATTCGTTTCTAATACACCTGATAAAGAATTGAAAGTCGCGTAATATATATCCTAAAATCAGCTTACTACAACATCAGGAGAGGAGTGGGGAGATATAAACATTTTCTTTCTCTTTGGACCTTAAAAAAAGTTGGCTCTTTCGTAACGAGCATTTATTAAAATGTAATCGAAAAACGTAATAACATTTACATACATATATTTCTTTGAATTTATTTTCCGAAGAACAACAAAAAATAACAAAGGAATGTTAGTATAAACACAAGAACAGGTATACAAATGAAAAAATAAGGAAAATTAATAGACAAGAAATCAAGTGTAGGCTTTATAGTTGAATGTATAATAGTGAAGAGACGAATAATTGAGTACAAAGTATGTAGAATAAAGGAAAACATGATTTTGACAACTTAGGAAAATAAGCTAACCAAATATTATTATGAAACAATGAATTTTGAACCCATCCACAGCCAAATATTTATAAAGGACCAGATCAAATTCAAAACTTTTATTTATAAATATCTTTTTTTTTTTTAATTAAAAAGGTAAATTTGACCATTACACTTTCCATAATACTCCTAATAGCAACAATTAAGCAAGAGAGCTGAAATTTAACATATAAATTTAGTATATGCCTCAGTTATGCCTTCCAGGGGTTTCATTTTTTTGAACTTTTTGCAGTATATAACAGCTCCACAGAAATAGGTTTTTTGCACAAGTCAAATTTGGTTTTTGCTTTTTCTCGATCATCGCTTATATTTCCTCTTTTAGTGGAGAAAATGAATTGAAATTTTATATGTAGATGAAGGCGAGATGCTAGATATTCCCTTTTAGAGTTTCAATCATTTATTCCAAAATCAATCACTTCCCCTCCCCCCCCAACGATCTCAACCTTTCATAAAAACCTGTTTGAAAAATCGAGGTATTCAGTTGTCCTACAATGTTATGAAATTTGCAATTTTCATTTCTTCGCGCATTTTTAGAGTACCTCCTCCTACAGTGCACTTTTACTACTTCAAATAATTTTATCAATATTCGTACATTGCAAATATGTAGATTAATACCTATTACAAAAAACTTACGTCAACCCGATCATCCGGTTCAATACGAGAATTACGTCAAATGACGCGAACAAATGATTTTCATAATTTAAATATTGTATCTACAAATACTCGTACATAGCATTCGACAACTTTCTAACATACTCGAAATCAAAACACACGCCGAAGTTGATTTCCTGTAAAGCATCGACGAATCAACCAACAGGGGAACAGACCGACGTTTAAAAATGAACACCTACCTACCTACACCTATGTACATGTACAAGCATCGATTCGCGAATTCCTTCGTGTTGATTTAGCAGTACTTTGAAACAGGCGGTATGCTTCAAATATACGATTACAAGTTACCGGAATACGTTTTCAAGAAGGCTGCTAAGTATCGGTGCGGTGGTGATAAATGACGAGTTAATCATCTCACAAAGCCGTCAACATGATTTCTCATCGTTGTTGATTTATACATACATTTATAAGGCATAGCAACCACATCCACATGTCGTGGGCAGATCACAGCGTAATTATTGAAAACACTCGAATACACGACACGACAACGCGACGCGACCCAGTCAACATCAAAATAACCAGTTTCGCACGCGATCTTT
Source organism: Ferrisia virgata (assembly GCA_900060175.1). Lineage (NCBI taxonomy): Eukaryota > Metazoa > Arthropoda > Insecta > Hemiptera > Pseudococcidae > Ferrisia > Ferrisia virgata. Next base: position 11,614 of record FIZR01003201.1, read on the forward strand.
TTGACTAAAATTTAACACGATTATTTCGTGATTGTCTAATGTCTAGATATAAAGTAAACTTTATAGATTTATTTTTTAAATACCTACGATTTTACTTGGGACATGGAAACCTAAGAACCGAACAGTCTCGCACTAACAATTCCGAACGCCCACCTAGGCCATGTAGGTACATTCTCGCATACCATCGATCCTGTTAGATAGTATTAATAGAGTCGCCAGCTCTATGGCTCTTATAAACAAATGCAAATTGTTGTTTTTTTAATGGATTACAACTGGAACATTTGAGAAAAATGCAACAAAATTGTAAGGTGAAGAACCGAACATTGTGGGTATGCCATGCTTTAAACAAGCTGTTTCAATTTTTCAAATCGAATGTAAGATTATGGTATCGGAATAAAGTACCTACAACGAACTTTCCTAGTTGAATTTATTGGAATCGCCAAACCTGAAGACCAAATTCGCTAGATCAGTCGATAACACCTGCACCCAGTTTTGGTTGATGAATTGATAAAAGAATTCAACGCGAGTTTCAACATTGCCCCTCCCCTATAATCACATTAGGGTATCCCTTATTTTGCGAAAGTAGGAATTTCAAAACACATACCAATTCAATTTTTTCCTTTTATCTCAAAGACACCCTCAAGTTATATTCAGAGTTGACCAGAGTCTCTGAAAGTTGCAACTCCGCGTCTTGACACTCGAGTCTTTGGAAATTACGACTCCCGAGTCATCATGTTTCGAGTCGTTCATCAGAAAGACTCCGAGTCTGTTAAGAGTCTCCTTTTTCCGCGTCTTTTAATTATTATTTTTTTCTGCTAGCAACAATAACTTACAGCGTATTTTTGAATGTAGAAGATATTAAACGCAAAATCTGTTTTGTGTTGTTAATCAAACTGACAAAGAAACCATTGAAAAAAGAAAAATGATTACATTTACAAGTAAAATTTCCACTAACAAAGGTACAAGTAAAGAGGGGTGCAGGAAATAGCATTTAAAACTTTCGAAAGCTACATTTTTCCTTTTACTAATAGTAGAGCAAACAAATTGTTTAATGTCAACAATTTAATATACATATTAAAATACCCACTCAATGGGACGATTTGAGAAAAATATGTGCAGAATTCCAGAATCCAGATAATACCAAAAATCGATAAGAATTGTTAAAACTAACAAAAGGCATACCCGGAGCACCTAAAACATGGTACATCATAAATTTCAGCTTACTAGGCTAATTTCGGATGGAGTTATGGAAGTAATCGCTATTTTTCAAAGTCTAAAAGGAGAAAATCTGCTACGTCTCTTGATCTCTCCTCCTAATCGATGCAGAAGTCCAATTTTTGGATACAATGTACAACTTTTGATTTTCTATCGATTGATGTAAAAATAAATGATTCTTGCGAATTTTAACGCGCAGAACCCCTAACCACGAATTTTAACACATCTGAATTTTGATTCAACGTCATTCTCACCCTTATATTTATCTAACCTGTCGTCATCCACGTCAATCAAAGTCTCTTGGCTGCGCTTCATCATTATTGTATATATTTCATTTTGATCACAAATTCTATTCTTCAACAAACAATTTTCAAAAATGAAAATGTCGCATTTATTTCATAATAAACTTTACACAAAATTATCCCTAGTCAAGGAGTGAACGAGTGAATTAAATTAACAAAATACAAGAACAACCAATACACAAGAAACAAAAAAATTTACGATTTTTTTTTACTTTCAATACATTATATGTAAACCACTCGCAACAGACTTGAAAAAAAAAACCAAACATATTGTGACTCGAAACAGAGACTTGCTCTCATTAAAAGACTCGTTCAAAATAGAGACTGGAAATCGCAAAAATTGCGAGTCTCTGAAAAAAAAAAAGACTCGGGAGTCTCATTTCGAGTCCTCCTCCTTTCAGATCAGACTCTGGTCAACCCTGATTGTATTTCGACCAAATCGAAGCAAGTTGTCCAGGGCAAATTCGGCCTTCAAGTCACAAATATTTACAAAATTTCCAAGTGGGGTAGTTCTTTCAATTTTTCACTTTTTTTCGAAAATGAAGTTATCATTTCACAGAGTACAACAATGTGAGCACGAAACATGTTGATAATTTTTTGCCTAAGATTAAAATTACAGGATTTATGAGAAATCAAAGACTGACAAAAATATCCGTACTTCTGAAATAAGCGTGAGGGTGGGTCAGGAAGGGAACTAATTCCTTGATTTCAATCATTTTTACTGGGAATACTTACTTTGAGTGGGGAATACACCACACAAAATTTGAGCCTCTTACCTCAAAGGGTGGGGGGGGGGTCACAAGTGATCCTTCAAACAAAGTGATTTTTTTATAAAATCATCATCATGAATACCATCACTCTTTGAGGTAAGCGGCATAAATTTTGTGTGGTGTATTCCCCACTCAAAGTAAGTATTCCCAGTAAAAATTATTGAAATCGAGGAACTAGTTCCTTTCCTAACCTACCCTAACGCTTATTTCAAAAGTATGCATATTTTTTTCAGTCTTTGATCTCTCATAACTCCTGCCATTTTGATCTTAGGCAAAAAGCTATTTATATGTTTCGAGCTCACTTTATTGTGTTCTATAAAATGACACCTTCATTTTTGAAAAAACTCAAAAATTGAAAGAACTACACTACTTGGAAATTTTATAAATATTTGTGACTTGAAGGCCAAATTGGCCCGGGACAACTTGCTTCGATTTGGTCGAAATACGGCTTAAAGGTCTTTTGGGGATAAAAGGAAAAAAATTAGGGGTATGCGTTTTGAAGTTCCTACTTTTGCAAAATAAGGGACACTCTAATCCACTTGTCATTGAATGACAAAAAACTGCCTTTTTTTAAAACCAAGTTTACCTCTAACTTATTTCGAAATATATTTCACTTTTCTTTATTTGCCAGTTTTAAGGTAACTGTTGACAATTATTTCAAAGTAATGTCGTTTCATTTTTTCATATTCCTCCTTAAAATTGTGGTTTTTGATCTTTCATCTGAGCTGTATGCAAAATCAAATGGCAATTCGCCAAAATTCTGTTCTCATGAAGTTTAGCCACTTTCAAGTATTACTGATACTTCCACTTATGGCCTTTAAATATTCCTACTGAAAATTTAATCACCGAGCACTGCTTGAACTGACTAGACTAAAATACCTCTGATTCACAAACAGTACTAGTGAACAAAATGATGTAACGATACAAAATTTGCACCTTAAGTTCAAAATTGATCTAGCTTTCCAGTGAAACTTGTTCCAAACTTGTGATCTCATTCCTTTGTATTTTATAAGTGTAGAAAAAAACTTTCCGTTTGACCCTCGTATATCTAAAACTCTTACTAAATGTATATGTCCTGGAACATTTTTTTTTCAAAGTCAAAACTGAGAAAAATCCTCATTTCTCTCCTTCTAATTATCTTAGGAGGCTGATTTTTGGATATGTTAAAACAATTTTCAATTTTCTATCGATTGATTTGAAAAGGAACAATGCTCACCATTTTAGAGCCATCAGTATCTCCTCCTCAAAATTTGGACATGACTGAATTTTGACTCGAGGTCATCCCCTCTCTAAAATATCAAATCTGCTTTTAATCTAAACTCATTTCCTAAATTTGATCGATTTTAAGCTAAGCGTACGATTTTTAATTTCGGTAAAAATAAAATAAAAATCAGAAGGGTAAAGTATCAGGCATGGCTAAAAATGGTCCTAACAATCCTCTATGACCCGAATGCAGATTTTGTCAATACCTCCTCTCAATCCGTTGTAAGCTGATAGTACGCGTAATACCTTGGTTTTCGTGGGCAATATGGCATACTAAATGCTAGAATAAATTTGAAAGTAATTTTTTGAAAGTACTATGGAAAATGAACAATAAGAAAAAATCTCATTATCGTCAGTTCTATTACTTTGGGCTATGAAATTAAACCAGCGATACTTGAAATAAACAGACATGGCATTAAATACAATGTTCCCTCGCATAAATATTCAACACGTAATTAAACAAACAATCTCGGTCGATAATTTTTCAGAACAGTTCCTACAACACGTACCAGCTGAAGAACATTTTTTTTTCTTGGAATAGATAGACACATTCGTACGCGGTTATAAGAAGGCGCAACGTTTGATGTGAGCGAACATGGCAGATAATTGTACGAATTTCGGGAATTAATTAACAGGTGCCGGTGCTACTTGAAAATGACGTGAAAAAAAATTGAATTACGACGATAACATTACACGATGTTTTTTTTTTCATCCATAACTGCAACACTCGAAAAAAAATTGAAATTTTCCGACACATTCGAGTAGGTATCGTGTCATTCACGAAGGCTGACTGTGTGTAACGAGCGAACAGTGTTGGGATAGTGAAATAGCTGTTTTTCCCTTTTTTAGTCTTGAAATTTCTCTTTTTTCACACTACTTTTTTTTTTAATGAAATTTAACCCGGTTTTATTTAATTTTTTCACACAAAAATCTGTTATTTGTATCAGTTTTACTCTTTAACGTTGAAATTTGATACAAAATGATCGATTGTAGGACTGCACAAATCACAAACATCACAATTCATCTTGAAGCATTAATTTCTGTGCAAAATTTTAGTTTTTCCCTCTATTAGTCACATTCCCATTTTTTTTCCTTTTTCGATGGAATTTCCCACAATTTTCATTTCTCGCTTTCTTCCCTTGCGGCCTGAAATATCGCCACGATATGGGAAATCTCCCACGATATCCACGTACTGTGAGCGAAAAAGTAAAAATGCCGCGTAAGCATACGCTTAGGTAGGTCTGTACTTTCAACATTTTCATACATTTGAAACAAGTAAAATGTTATTTGCTGTGTGAAATTATAATATGAACTAACGCCAGACCAGGTTCGTAACACGGCAGCAAATTTAATTTGCAAACTTAACGTTCTGGTAATTCATACATTAACGCATTGTAACCTACCTCCGGGTAAGCACTTGTTAACTCGAAAGTAGATAATTCCATAGAGGGACTGGGACTAGTCTACAGCATTTAGAACACGAGAAGATGTAAACGTAAATGTTAATAGATTGTAAGTAAAAAAGCTGGAAAGACGTAGTTGGATGTTAAAAGGTTGTACATGTAAAGTTGGAAGAACCTCTGTTACATTATGCTAATACAAGACATCTAGTGGACTGCGACATACGTATATACTAGTGGCTGAGAACACATTATAGTGGCATTCCATGTAAACGTACACTCTTCCACGCACAAACCTGGAATTCTTAATGATTTCTATAACATTTTGGTTAATTAAACTAAAGTCTGTACGTCCGTCCGCGTTTTCGCTGCAACAAACATATGTTATGACCGAACATCGTTAGTCGTAATCCATTATGTAAATTCTCGGCCCATTTTAATGTCATTTTATTTTCATTTTTATATCTTTTATTACATTTTTAATATCGATTTAATTTTAGTTTTTTTTATTTTTTATTTTTTTACCAATACGTTGTTCGCCACCCTAATGCAAAATTATTCGGCGAAAGTTTCATAGCTTGATGAACGATTAGTATACATGACTACCTAGATGCAGTAGACTGTCAAACAAACCGAAGTTATTTAGCAGTTGGAAATTTAATACTGACTTGTAAGAGTAAATAAATTGCTGGTATGTAGAGTCACACCTGCCTTCATAGGTTGAGAAAGAAAATATGCCAGAAATTTGATTTAGATTCATCGAACAGAACGAAAAATGAAATCGTTCATAAAGCAAAGAGAAACAAACTGTAGAAAAATCTGACCAGTCATTATACACTTTTTGATTGATTTTGTTATAAACTTTCACATCAGATCCAATGAAAGCACTTTCGCAATTTTTCAATGCAATTTTCAGGCCTAAAAAAGCAGATTCCAGCAGAAAGTATCATATAAGTGCAAGCTGAAACGGTAGGGTAGTTCTAATGGACAAATTTTGATGTAGGATTAAGACTACCTTCGAGTGCCATTTAAACTTATGTTTTTAATATTTTTTTCTTTGGACTTTTTACGCAAGGTCGCAGCTGTACTCCTGTCACTGCAAACTGATGATCTGATGCAGCATCATCTTTTGGATATATTTTGGCTCTTATAATCGACGATTTCCATCTTTCTTGTATTAGTATGCAGTCAATTTGATTATGAGTGTTATTATCACACGACTTCCACATCAGTCTGCAGTTATGTTGTTGGAACGAGATATTCGCCAGCAAGAGTAGCTCTTCCACATGAAACTAGAGAAGCCTATCTTTCTGTTCCCTAGTGCCTCTTACTGGCATAAACCCGGCATGTCCAGGGGGAATTTGCCAGAGTAGATACGTCTTGATCCGCTTGTTTATGATTTGTAACATGACTTTGCTGCTGTGTGGAATTAAAGGAGTATAATCCTGCATCTCCTTCATTATGCGAAGGAATGAACACTGACTAGGATACCTTGGACTGTGCGATGAACCATCATCTCGGTAGTCAATGAAATACAGGAACTGGTCAGGCTCAGTGTTTTATGCAACATATGCATTTTAGGGTATTTTGGAAATGTGACCAAGAGGGAGGTTAAAAATATTGAAAAAAGACATTCTCTTTGAGAAAGTCCCTCCTGAAAAAGGAAGATCTCCGACCAATTGGTTTAACATTGTCAAAGCGAAAATATGCTCTGTGATAAGAGCTACTTCACAGCTACAGGATCATGATTGATGGCAGGTGCAATATGGTCGCAAGTGACTGAGACCTACTAATGGTGGCGATGAGGATGATGATGAAGATTTTAATGTGGAAAATTAAAATTTGGGCAAATAACACTCGAAGGTGTTAGGAGAACAGTTCGAAAATTTTAAACATGGAATTTATAATGAAAATCCAACAAAAAAATGAAAGATAGAATTGTAGAAAACTAATTTCCCCAATGGAGACATTTGTTTTTTAGCCTGAATTTCTATATCACATTATCAATGAAAACCAATTTATTACAGTCTTATCAACCAACAGCGGTTGGAAGACGGATATCAAAAAAATCCATTCTGGGGGCCTAGAAGACCATTAAGACAATTTTTGGCTGTGTCGTGTATTTATTTTCATTTGTTTATCTTCTATGTTTTTTTTCTTTTGAAAATTAAATCATTTACTCTGCTCGATATCGACCAAAATCGCTCCAATTTGATCAATCGGCTCAGTTTGACGACGGATTAGATATATATGAGTGAGGATGATCTTGGGTCAAAATTCAGTTTTGCCCAATTTTGAAAAAGAGTGTGCTAAGGGGCCAAAAACAAAAATCGTTCCTTTTTAAGACAATCTATAGAGAATCCGAAGTTGTATAACACATCCAACAATCAACCTCCTAGGTCAACAAGGAAGGAAGTTATAAAGGTTTTTTCCTTTTTGACCTTGAAAAAAGGACTGTTCCTTCCCTATTTCCATAACAAGTTTAATTTTTTTGCCCACTAAAAATTTGTTGCGGCTTAATTTGGCCCACTCATTCTTTATTTTCCTTGTTATCCCATGGAGTGGTATTGAAAAATACAGAAGAATCATTTTTTCTGGGTCTCAGTTTAAAGAAATAATCAAAACAGGAGGTAAAAAGTGCAGGTATCTCGATGTTTTATCGAGAAAACTAGCGGTTTTAAAGGATTTAGGTTTTAAATAAATAGAGTGAATGAAGCATAAATGTATCAATTTTAAAGTGCCCAAGAAGAAACGTGAACGGTGAGGTTGGAACATCTCCCTACCTTCTTCAGCAATTAAGATGGTAAATCCCTGCAGATTTTTATATTCATTCAGATACTTTCTTTTTCTTCATCATGATGCTGTCTCTGACCAAAGTTTGGCCAGCATCATGGCTATTGCCACCAGTTGAGAATTGTCGTGCTTAATTTTTAGAAATCTAAAAATACGAAATTTTCGGCTTTTCTCTCCCTTCTTTATTTAAAATAAAAAAATGAGAGAAAATTCTATGTTTGAGTCCCGCTTACGTCAAAACAAAAATACACGGCTGTTTTTGCTATGTCGATAACTTGAGCGATGTTTACAACAGGATGTAAATATTCATTCTTCATTTGTACTCAGATTACATAATACATTTTTTTTCACATTATAAATTGTTCATACATAAATAAACAAAGAACTTAATTAAAACTTTAGAAAATGGTAAGTAAGTGATAAATACTCTTTAGACTATATATCGTGTTCCCTCTCTCCTTCCTTCTTTCGCGGTTCGATGGTAGTCATAGATTTTCATTAGTATATATATTTGTATTCTAACGGGTCTTTGTTTTTCTTTGTCCGTTAGGTCCGGAAATCTAATTACTCGGAAACGAAAATCATTTTTATATTTTACAGATACTTTGTAAATTAAAAAATAAATGTTCATTTTTAAATTCGTATACGTCTTAAATTTTGTTAATTAGAGAGGTTCTTCTTCTTTTTTTTTTTTTTATCAAATCTTGTCGGAATCAAGAGCCTTCTTTCTTTTCTTCGAATTTTCCAACACCACCTTATTTACAGTTTTTCTGAACAAATATGTTAGGAAACATTTGAACCATCTACTCAGATCCCCCTCTCATGATAGCTTCCTTCGTCCTGCGCTTCTTTTGACTTTTATCTCTCTTCGAGGTATATTTTGAAACACCGTGCATTGCTCTTTTCTATTGACATGCCCATCTTACTGCAACTTGCACGCTTTGATGATGTTTAATAATTCTCGTTTTTTGGACACACGTCTCAGTACTTCTTTGCTGATAACCTTTGTCTTTCCAAGATATCTTCAAGGGGTAACCATAAATAAACATCTCCATCGCCTCAATTCGTTTACTAAATTAATTGTATGCTCTTTTAATGTAATTACTGATTAGAAAGACACGGTTCAATTGTCAGAAAGAGAAGGGGTTGGAATCATCGAAGCTCATCAGGAATATATTTCACCGTACTCCTGAGAATTATCAAGAGAACATGCAACTTTGATCAATCTCACTTTATATTGGGAGAACTGCACCCCTCCTCTCCCCTCCCCTCCCCTCTTCAGTAGGTCTTTCGAGTGCCCCATTTTCTAGGATTATTTTAATAATTCAATCAGTTTAACTATGATTTGAACAAAGCTGAATCTTTTATTTTTATATTGCAGGGTACTATACTAAACTCTACGCCCTTCAAGCATAAGTTATATGATTTTTTTTCGAGATTTCAGTTTTAAACTAAAATGAATAGTTTTTTTACAGGCTTCAAAAAATCCCATCGATACTTCGAAGTACTGGCAGGCCTGTACAGAAATTGAATCATTTTTCTTTCATAATCCGCAAACCAAATCCTACACCATACCTAGTACATATTATTATGTTCATTCAACCACAGTTATAATACCGATTAAAGTAATTACACGTATAGAAACCTCTACCATTGATCAGCTATAATTCGAACATACGTATACGTACTTTGTATTTGATAGGTACGAGCGAGGTCAAAATTCACCATACAATACGTATAGAAAAGTTGCTAGTAAAATCATCGCCCCTCCGTGTCCCTAAAAATCACACGACCACCATTCTCTCTGACACATCTATACTAGAAAGGTTTTTTGATAATGCTGATTAAGTCCGATTCGAATCGCTGGCCGCTCCTGTTAACACACACAATGTTTACATAGAAGCGGATACCTATCGTATGAAGATAAATTAAACGTCAGAATACTAACTTGTACTTTTGAAATGAATGCCTTAATTATAACCGAGTCGGCATCGTTTTACTTTCAATATCTATACAATAAAAAAAAAAACCGCTGCTGCGCTTACAAAAAAAAAAAAAAAAAAAAAAAAA
>FIZR01003203.1:0-30077 GCA_900060175.1 Ferrisia virgata
AATAATGTTGAAAAATATACGTTACAGATCGAAGCGCCCTAAAAAATTATAAAAACAAACTGTTATAATTTTTATAACAAATTGACCCGAATGTGTGAAAAGTGCTAAAAATTGATCAAATTTAAAAACAAAGTTTGAAAATTAGGTAAAAAGTGACTTGAAACAATAAAAAAAGTTGTTGAAGAATCATCAAAAATTTATTAAAAAAACCACGAATAATGATCAAAATAAAATAAAAATTGATGTAAAATATGAAAAAAAAAAAATTGTTAAGAAATACGAAAATTAAATAAAAGACTGACAAAAATGGTCAAGAGTCAAGAAGTGCCGAAGATTGATCGAAAACCACGAAATAATATTAAATAATCTGTTAAAAACTAACCAAAAATGTGAAACAAAATTTTAAAAAAATCATCTATTATTGGCGTACAAATTGACAAAAATACGTGAAAAATGCTGAAAATTAGTCAGAAATTAGGAAAAAAATGTTGAAAAACCGGTAAAAATGCGCCTAAATATGAAAAAAATCTTTGAAAATCGGGTAAAAATTTGGCTAAAATAGGTAAAAAGTGCTGCAAATTTATGAAAAATCGGGAAAAAATGAAGAAAATTGAGTGGAAATTGATCCAAGATATGAAAAAAGTCGTGAAACGTCATCGTAAGTTGATCAAAAATCGCGAAAAGTCAGTGGAAATTGGGTAAAAAACATCACGAAATAATGTCGAAAAACATATTGACCTAAACTATGAAAAAAAATTGTAAAAAGTCCAATTAGAAACTAATTTTTTTCTCAGTCAGTTCGTCCCATTGACGTAGGAAGCTAATTTTTCGTACAATATATGCAGATTTTGATAGCTCGAAAACTAACAATTTATACAATTTTAGTCTCACAACAACCCCCCTTCCCCTTCAAAAATTTCTAATTTTTTTTTTTTTAGTATCGATCATAGTAAATGACTTGAGGGAGTGGGGAAGAAGGGTAAATAAGGAACAAATATCTGAAATGCTGAAAAATGGCCTGAATGGGTCTTCTACGACCCGAAAGGAATTTTCTTGTTTCCTTTCCCCTCCTCATAGACCGTAATAGTCTAGTTTGTTTCGACAAGATGACGTTGGCGTAGTAAATCAGGCGAAAATTAGAAAACGTAGAAAATTTTTTTGACCGAGTCATTATCCAAGTCACCAAAAAAAAAAAAATGTGCATAATCTGTATAATTTCACTGTTTGATTTAGCTCAATTTAGACGAGTACTTCAAATTGGCCTATAAATTCTTTTTTCGAGATCCTAAATCTATATAAATTGGTTGAAATTTGAAACTACTCGAAATACCGTTTAGGGCCTCTGGTAAGTCTGTATATTGAATTTCAACCACCTAGCTCGTTCGGTTTAGCACAAAATAAGGAAATGTTTTGAAAATTGCCAAAAATTGTCCCAAAATTTCTTATTTTTTGGGCTTTTAAAGGGTTACAAGTAAACGTACACTGTAAATTTCGGTCATCTAGCTTAACTTGCTGTAGGATTAGACAATAAAACAAGGTCAATACTCCCTCCCTCCACCACCCCACCCACTCTATCTTCTTCTAATGGACACGTTGACCCCCTTTTTTTTTAATGCTCATCGTACAGTCAATGCTTTTAGTGATATGAAAATCATCAAGAAAAAATGTCAACGTGTCCTTTGCTTGTTGAGACTCATTTTTGAATATATCTATGTTTTTTGGGAATTTTTGCTCCCCTCTTCTGCTAGCCTCTTGTCAAATTTTGGACATGACCGAATTTTGAGGCAAAGTTGTTATCGTTACCATGGGTTCAATGTGGGCGATAATGAGCTATCTCATATCTGTCTAACGGGCTGAGATGCCCGAAAATTAAAAATCCGAAATAATGGCGAAATAAAAAAACATTAAGAAATACGATAATTTTGAAAATGGTGAAAAATGTACAATTTCTGTCGAAATGTACGTAATATCTGAAAAATTCAGTACCTTCTGAAATACAATAACAATCCTCCGCTATCTGTGTTCGACATCCTGGGTACGAGAGTGATTTGAGATGAACCATTCGTAATGCTGCTAATGTAGCATGTAGCATTTTAGGATGCAACGATGTATTTTTATGTGCACATTGAACATGGTCTGGGCATCGTTACTGGGTTAGTTGGCAATTAAATCACCGTCTGGTGCTCGTTTGATGACGAGTACGAATCTGCAAGCCGACGAGCTGCGAAAAAAACTTACAATCGTACGGCGTAACAGGGCGCTTTAATTCGACCGTTTGTTCGGAACCTTCTCCCCCCCCTCCCCTCTTTTATCGTAACACTATAGGTACAATTTTTTTTTCTTCTTCTAAATTTAGAGACACAGACGACCCGTCGCGACGTGTTCGTTTATGTGTACAATACGTGTAGTATTGATTTTCACGGCGAGTATCTATTATTTTGTTACGTTATTTATAAAATTTGAAAACGACGATGATTTTTACAGGACGAAGATTTCAAAGAGACGACCAGCAGACGTGACGTGGTCAACGGCGCCGCCGCAACGGACGCTGGCGCTGGCCTGCAATATTTGGGGGCCGCGCCCAATAATAATAAAACCATCATCGTTTCCAGAGTCAATAATTATCAAGCCAAAAACGGCGACGACGAGGGCGACCGCTCGCTCCATTCGAAATGTTGGTCGCCTTTCAAAAAGAAATCGGTGAACTTGTTCGATTCGGAAAGCAGCCATATACCATCGCTAATGGATTTAACCGAGCAAGATTACGCGGTAAATGCGCCATCGGCCGGAGTACTACTTCAAGGATCAGATTTATTGAAAGCCTTGGAATGCGCTACCATTATTTGATTACCTCTCTATACCGAAGCATTCGTTTTCTTCTTACAAATACCTACTTCGTCTTTTTTTTAATCAATTTTTTTCCATAGCGGTAAGTACCTACCTACCTACCTACCTACCTACCTACCTACCTATCTTACGTAGACGTACCCTTTTATTCTTATTGTGATCGTAGTACGAGTACTTAGTACTTACAACAATAGTCGTAAATATTTTATACGTATGTGTGACCCTGCTTTTAAGAACGCAGCGATCGGCCGCAGGAGTGTGGAAATTTGGCCTAAGTTTCCTTTAAATGGGTCAAAGTGGTCGAGTTTTTTTTTTTTTTTTTTTTTTTTTTTAAATCATTCTTTAATGCCTTATGAAAATATTGGAAATTTTTTAACACTTTCGAAGTGCGAATCGCTTAGGAATGAAAAATTAATACGTCTTGAGTTGTATCCTGGCCAGTCCCTTAATTAGCGTACCAAATTTCACTTTTCATCAATGGAATAGAGAAGCGATTGTAGCAATTTTGAATTTATTTTTTCCAATTTTAGATCGAAATTTGTGATTTCCTCCTTACCGAGATGAGCATTTTAATGTTCAGATGTTTCCCATAAATGGCCTAAAACTACAATAGTAGTACTTGGTGATGTAAAAGCCCGACCGGGGGAGTCAAGAGGAGGGAGTATAGTATGATGGAACGCTAACCTTTTTCAAAAGTCATATAAAGTTTCTTTTTATCTGCAAAAAAAATTAAGCATTTTATAGTTCACAAATATTAACGTCAAAATTTTCACTTTCGATCATTTGTTCGTAAAATTCTGAAAAAAGTTTCAGCAGCCCCCCCTCTCCTACCTCTCACCTTCACTTTACTGGTAAAACGCTATTGATTGAAGAGATGGTCAAATAGAACCAAATTTTTGAAAGTGAGTCGAATAGACGAAATTATTTTGGAAAAAAAATTTTTTTGACATTCTAATTGAATTGTTGAGATTTTGAACAATTTTTGAAATGTTTTCGATGGATTTTTCGTGCATTTTTTATTTTTTTAACACTCTTTGTGTAATTTTATGTTGTTTAAATGACTTTGAGGCTGAACGAAAAGTCTTTTAGTGACATTATACCAAACAAAATCGCTGAAATACTGCCCGTTAGGCTTAGATTGGCAGAGGATTTGATATATAAGAGTGGGGATGACTTTAGGCTAAAACTCAGTAATTTCCAAAATTGGGGGGGGGGGGGTAAATTGTTGAAATTTCTTTGAATTTGAACCATTCGACAGGAAATGATAATTTGCTCAATGATGAGTCTCTTACGGAAATTAGGAGGGGCGATAGAAGGTTAGGGGAGTTTACCCTTCTTAACCTAGGAAGAGAGGTCAGTTCCGCGTATATATTTCTTCCAAATTGAGGCAGGAGTTTGAAATTTGGCATTTAGATTTCGTAGGTGTACTAAATTTGCCCTTCGAGGGTTTCAATCATTCACTATCGAACACATATTCCCTCTACTCTGCAACATATAAAAACATTGAATTTAATTAATTTATTTATTTTAGTCTGAGATATCTCAAATAAAATTTGGTTCGTGTAAAAATAGATCTAAAGTGTAAAAGATTTACATTTGAAGTGACAGCGATTCGAAAAAATTGAAAAATTCGTAGAAATATTTTTTGTACCTAAAGGGTCTTGTACAACTCTTCAAAACGAGCGAAAATTGTTCTTTGAAAAAATTACCCATCTTCAAAACTGAGGGCACTGCGTACATTGAAGTTTCATGCCGCTTCCTTCAATTTTAAAGATGGGCAATTTCTGCGAAGAACAACTTTTGCCCCCCTTGAAGGGTAATGCGACAATCTTCAACCAAAAAAAAAAATATATTTCCGTGAATTTTTGATGTTCTTAAATTAGGGCTCCTTCAAATTTTTGAGTTAGGCAATATGTTCATATGACCATCTTTACATGTTTCATCGGTCTGTATCCGATCTCTGGTATTATTAGCTTTATTTTTTATGTCAATTTGTCAGTGAAAACCAGGCTATTTCGGTCTATAGACCTACCGGGGGGGGGGGGGGTGTCAGCAAAATCCGTTTTGGGCTCCTAAAAGACCATTTTTGGCCATTTCAGATATCCATGTTCATTTTGCATGTTTTTTTTTTAATTTTATTTTATTTTCACCTGAAGACTGAAATTATTTACTTTTTTCGATATTGACCAAAATTGCTCCAGTTCGGTCAATAGGGTCAGTTTTGCTTCGGATAAGATATTTATATGAGTGGGGATGACCTTGGGTCAAAATTCTACCTGGTCCAATTTTGGTGGAGGGGTTACTGAGGGGCCAAAACCGCAAAAATTGTTTTTTTTTCCGAACCAATCGATAGAGCTTTCAAAGTTGCATTACATGCCCAAAAATCAGTCCCCTGGGTCTATTGAAGGGGGAGGGGGTACTTTTTTTGACCTTAAAAATGGGCTGTTCTTCGCCTATCCCTCCTTCAAATTGAGTAACGAAGTTGAAATTTAGTATGTAAACTTGGTAGAGGCCATAGATATGCCTTTTGGGGGGGTTTCGATTTTTTCAGTCTCATTGCACTCCCTTTTAGCCTCAAAAATCTAGTTATTTGGTACGTTTTTCTTATTTTTAGCCTGATTTTCTATATCATATCATCTATGAAAACCAGGCTATTGCAGTCTATTGACCAACGGTGGATAGGGGAGGGGGGAATATCAACAAAATCCGTTTTGGGTTCCTAGAAGATCATTCAGACGATTTTTAGCCATGTTAGATTTTTATTTGAAATCATTTACTCCGCTCGATACCGACCAAAATCGCTCCAATTCGGTCAATCGGCTAAGTTTGGCGGCGGATTAGATACTTATGAGTGGAGATAAACTTGAGCCAAAATTCAGTTATGTTCCAATTTGGGGGAGGGGCTGCTGAGGGGTCAAAAACGCAAAAATCGACCCTGTTTAAGCCAACTGATAGGGAATCAAAAGTTGTATAACATATGCAAAAAAATAACCTCCTAAATCAATTAGGAGGAGAGATATTGAGGTTTCCACCCTTTTTGACCTTGAAAAAGGGCTGTTCCTCCCCCTACCTTCCCACCAAATTGAGCTAGGAAGTTGAAATTTGGTATGTACATTTAGTTGGGACCCTTGATGTGCCTTTTGAGAGTTTCAACTTTTTAGCTCCATTACACTCCCTCACACCTTCAAAAAAGTGGTTTTTTCATGGCTTTTTCTCATTTTTGGAGTTTTTTGAGTTTGTCCCCCCACCCCATAACTCCCCTCCAAATTGAACTAGGAACTTGAAATTTGGTATATACATTTAATAGGGGCGCTAGATGTGCCTTTTGGGGGTCTCGACTTTTCAGTCCCATTTCACCCCCTTACAGTCCTAAATATGGGGGTTTTTGGGCGATTTTTCTAATTTTTTGAGTTTGTTCCTCGCATAACTCCCCTTCAAATTAGGCTAGGAATTTGAAATTAGATATGTACGTTTAATAGGGACTCTAGATGTGCCTTTTGGGAGTCTCAACTTTTCAGCTCCTTTGAACCTCCTTCCTCCTCCCCCCCCCCCACTATGCCTTTTATTCTCATGGTTGTACTATGTCACGAATAGCAGACTAAAAATTATTCCCCTCACTTCCTTTCCCCAAATTGAGTTGAAATTTTGAAATTTGATACGTAGATTGGCAAGTTTTTAGTTGCATTGCACCCCCCCTCCCTCCCTCCTCGACTCCTATCGCTGATTAGGAAGCGATGCTTTTTTCAATTCACGTAATTATAACATTTCACGAAAATCAGGCTGAATTCTTTCTATATTTTATACAAAAACGAAGATACTTGAGCTTTCCCCCCACCCACCCAAGTTCAATTCCATCCGCGCCTATGGGATAGCAGATAATCTTGTTGACAAAATAGCTATGGCAGAGTGTATTGCACTTATCCTACATATGTACATATGTAGATGTAAGTATGTGGCTGCGATATTCGGCAAAAAATTCAGCAGGGCGTGTACCTGGTAACCCGGCTGACTTGCTTTGCCTGCTACGCAGCCGGTGTCCTTTACCCGTGCTGAGACTGACCGGTAACTCAATTAGCCGACCACTGTATCGAACGGACAAAGAGAGGGGTGTGTTACGTGTCGAAAAGCGCTCATGTATTGTCGGACCTGACACGACGACAACGACAAATCTCTTTTCACGAAACGAAAGCGAAATAATTAAATGTGATAAAAAGCTAATTGATATTGTCGCCGTATGCTCTGCCCTCGCATTTCCCTTTCTCTCTCGTCTTGTCAGCTTCGTCCATAAAATGGCTACAATTATACGTACGTAGGTAGGTAGTAGGTACCTACCTACGTATTTATTTGCGATATCATGTCGAGTGAAATTGCGCGTGTGGATGTCGAGTCGGATACTCGGGTAGCTGTGAATTAAGAAAGTCCTAGCAAATATCTATACGAACAAACGTACTGCGTATTTATTACTTTTATAAATAACACGCTGAAAAACAAATTTCCGCGTTATTTGCATTATCAGTTGAAGCTAACATGATAACAAATGTATAGTATTATGTTATCTACATACATGTACATCACCTTCTATAACCGTAATGCGATTTATCTGCGTAATTTGGCGATGAGTCACAATTTTCCTGAAACTTACTTATTACTTCGCTATCGCGTATCGATAAGAGGATTTCACTCTCGTAGGTCTTTGTCAGCTTACTCGCATCTTATCGAGGATTGCGAGGATGTGAAAGATTCATTGTGTACGGTCCATGGTCGGGATTACTTCGCAATATTCACAAATGTACACGAGTAATTAAGTATGCAGAATCTGTTAGAATTAGAAATGTACAGAAAATGCTGAATTCGTAGTTTGGAAAATAGCTACACTGATGCAGTTCTTCTCGAAAAAAAATTTGATAGAATTTTTTGGCAAAGAATAAAAATTGTAAAAAATTGAAATTTGTAACCTAACGTCGAACGATCAATTCTACAACGAGTTGGTTTCTTTTTCGAATCAATTCAACTCTCTTGCGGAGTATTCCCATATTGAAATGGTTAAACGTGTAAGTAATAATGGGGCGTGTAGTGCTCTATTCGAAGCTTCCCGTTGATTTTGCTTTTTTTTTTCATTCATTCGTTGTGCTCATTTGAGGAGACCGTTTGCCGGAAGAATTGAAATGAAAAGCTTTGAGGTGTACGAATTACTATAAGAATATTCAATTCACGCGACGATGCTGCCATAAGAATGGTACGAGTTGTCAAATTCTCGGCATATTTTTGCAATAATGAAAGACCAAAGAGCGAAATTATTCGAATATCGGACTCGGTAATGTACACCAGGACGATTTCAGTTTCACGTCGTTTTCGTCAGCTATCATTAAACTCGTTCGGTTCTATTTCACCCTATTTCCATAGTATAATGTTATTCCCCTGCTCGTTTCACGTTTTTCCAAGTACTATTTTTATAATAGTGTGCTGATTTCAGCATCCTTTACGAACGATACCTATGTTATTGCCTGCTGACTCTGCGCCTTGTGCTTCTAGGTGATATTCCTTTCTTTTTTCTTATTTTAAATCGAAGAGGCAGTTTTATTATTACGAAAAAAAAAAAAAACGAGTCAACCTTGCTGTTTCGAATTTTGGAATACCAAATCGACTGAACTGAAAAGTTTTTTTTCTCGATGTGAGCCACAATGGAGAGTTCTTGATTTGCTTCCAAATACAAATGTTCATTCTAGTGAAGTGTGTACCTGCTGCAGAAGTCATGAAAATTCGGAGTTGTACGTTTCCCCAAAGATGGCGCTGTACAGCCGTCTAAAAATTGAACAAATGAGCAATTTCAAATTTTCGATCTAGTTAGCAATCCAAGTGGCGAACCTTGTAAACAAAAATTTTTCCTACTAATTTTGTCATGTACACATATTGCCTGTCTCTGTTATTAAAGGCGCATCATTTGTTTGAATTTTATAAGGCCCTTTAAATAATCAAGATAGGAAAATTTTTTATATAATAAAAATTGCAGCAGAAGTTGTGTACTACGAGGCCCACTATCCAAATCTTTGTTTTGAATAGTGAATCTTGTGCCAGGTAACTTTTGCAGTATTTTTTGTTATGTACCAAATTTGTTAATCTTGATTTTTTAAAGAGGCTCGTGAAATTCAAACGAATGCTGCACCTTCAATAATAGAGATAGGCAAAATGTGTAAACTATGAAATTTGTAGGAAATATGTTTACCACGAGGTTCGCCGCTTGGATTGATGATCGTATCAAAATTTGGAAATTGCTCATTTGTTTAATTTTTAGATGCCTGTTCAGCGGCTACCTCTTGAATACAGTCGAGTTTCAAGCGGTAAAGTTGAATTCGCCTTTATGTGTGCTGTAGATTTCGACCATGCAGCTTATATTATAATAGACTGCTCGTTCAATAGTTGGATTTTCTCTATACATTTACAACCAAAGAAATATAAGTATTTTTCTGCGCATGCGCCGGGCTGGTACAGCTGAACTACCACCTACCTCTGCATTTAGTTAGTCATCTGCTGTATTTTTGTCGCGTGAACCAAAGGGAACCAACAACCAAGCCATCAACCAAATCAACTGATAATACTAGTATTTCGCGCATGCGCAGTATTGATTTATTTGCTACCTTTGTTGTAGAATGAAATAGATTTTGTGAAATGGTCGAAGACTGTGGAGCTATACTAATACCTATTTCGATTTCTATGTCTTCTGCGTGTCGTGAAACGAGGCATTATAGAACAGCGGAGTCCTTTTTTACGATATAAAATTTTCCAATTATTTTGGCATTGGTTAAGAATTCGTTTTAGCGTTAACATGTGAGAATAAATGTTCCTTTTTTAATTGTTCAATTTAATTATTCCACAATTGGAAACACGGCAGTAGCTTTCGATCCCAATATTACCGTTCTCGTTTATTTTTCAAATAATTTGTTTACTTTATTTCATCCCTTTTAAAAAGTTTGATCATTTCACCTTGTCTGTAGTGTAGGTGGGAATTTTCCGCCGGGGAAACTTTTTCTACGTTTCCCCTGACTCACGTGGATATAACTACCTGAACCATCCATCTCATATACCCCCCCCCCCCGGCACATGGGAACGAAAAGAGAATAAGTAGTGCCTGAGCGAGTTGTAAACCAAAAATTTGATGAATTTCAAATATCAAAATGGTTGGATATTTTCAGGCCGATATGCTAGGAGGTGGGTTTTGGGGGTCAAGACCCCTTCCATGGAGGTAGAGTTGAACAAATATCCGATTTTCGATTCGGATAATAACCATTTATCCAGTTTGTCTATTCGGTTTGCTAGAGAATCGGAAGCTTTTATCGTGAACGATTTTGCCCATTTTACACGACCGAGTTGATCTATTCATATTTCGTTCTTGATATGAATCTTTTTCTTCATTTCGCCTGATTGGCTGGTGATAAAAACGACCAATCACAGGAATATTTTGATTATAACCGTGTACTATCCGGTTTTCTGAATATCCGGTTTGTATTCGATTAACTGGTTACTTGTGTAACTCTACATGAACGGGGAAAAAAAGGCGAAATTTCCAGAAAAATTTAGACTATCGAGGGTGAAAAAATTGCATAAGTTACTCGAATTTATATTTCTGAACATGCAGTTTTTGTTAATCAAATTTTTGAATTTGTGAGCATTGGAAATCGGAATTCAGCTCTCAAACCCTCCCTTTGGACCGATCCTACGCGCCGGCCTGATCATTTTACCCTTTTTGGAGAATTTTTGTCAGGGTTTCTTCAATTTCAGGCCTCAAAAATCCGCCGTTTTATAAAATTTGTCAGCCCATTTCTCCATTCCGTATATGACAATATTAAGTCAATGCTGAAATAACTTCAACGGTGACTGCGTTTTTTCGTGAAAAGTGTGCGATGAAAAAAAATTCCAAATTCTCGGAACTGTTCTTTTTTAAACGAAGCGAATAATATTCATAAATTGCCCAAGATTTTCAAACGAGTAAAATTCATGAAAAAGCGTACTCTGAAAATGGACAAATAATTATTCAAATCAGAAATCACTATTTGCCATTGAAGTGCTTCAATTTTTGCCGTCCGGGAAACAGTTTACTCCCCCCTCCCCCCCTCCCCTAAAGCCATTGGCCTTTGGGTGATCGAATTTATTGTAATTTTTGTGTGTGAAAAAAAATTAGGCTAACTAAAAAATTAGTGTGGAAATCTGGAAATGGTGTTAATTCTATCTATGCAATTTTCATTTGTTTCGATCCATTTCGCTCCGCTTCGTGAAAATTCCCCGCCATTTTCACCGACATTCCTCTATCCCATCCTATTATGACGAGTAAGAATTTTTCGTTCCATCTGTTCCTTGGTTTCCATGATTTTGCTTCCTATTCGCAACACTGGTTCGTACTTATGTGTTTATTTTTCGAATAGAACACACATACATAACGAGCACGTCGAATATTGTCGTCATCATCAGCACTTTAGCAACATTCCATCACCCTTGGCCAATGTGTCTATCACACACGCGTCGAACAAAAGACCCCGGTCATGGCTTAACATTATAGTACGCAGAAGAGTCAAATATGGCGAAAATTATCTCATCTTTGTGTTTCGTATAATAATACCGTGTCTGTGTACGAATATGGTGCAAGTATTTACGTATGTATGGTATATGTACATATTACATGTACCAGAAGAAGAGCTGAGAAAGATGCGTGGCGAATAGTTTTCGCAGATGTTATCCATAACCATACCATACCATACCATGGCACAGGACGCGACGCCATCTCATCGCCATACCCACGAACAGATAACGAGCAGCCGAGTAGAATACTACATTACCAAAGTGTAAATGTACAGAGCGATGGTGGCGATTTGTATGCATTTGCTATTATAGCAGCAGCAGCAGCAGCAATCTTGATTATCGTTGAGGAAGAATGAAGGAAAGAAAGAAAGAAAGAAGAGAAAAAAAAAGAAGTAAATTTACGTACGTAACGTATACATGCATACAGACCGGACCGTATGCTGAATGGAACTCTGTATTATTATACTATTTACATGTAACCGGTTAGCTCGCTTCTGGTTCCAATGGCGGAATGGTGGATCATCGTAGACGCTGATTCTTTTTTTATTTTTATTGATTTTACGGATATCTTTGTTAAGAACGTAAACTTGCACTTTGGTACATGAGAAGAAAAGAGTACCTACGAGTACACGATGTTTTTAGCTGATCTTTTCATAAATGTATTTATTAGAATTTTTTCGTCTTTTCTATTTCGTATATAAAAACCACTAGCTGCTGGATGTGCGGATGTTAATAAAGCGAATAGAACAAAAAAAAAAAAAAAAAGAAGCTACAGGTAGATGATGACTTCGAAACGAGCTGTACAAGAAAAAGAACAGCATTCAAGGTCGTTGTTGTTGGTACGTTCAGTCGTTCATAATACAGCAGGTTGAGGAAAAAAAAAATAAAAGATGAAGAAGAAGCAGCTTTACTCCATCTTCTTGCAGAAGTGGTACATAGACCTGGAGCGTCTATGCGATGCGTGTACTCGACACTGTTGTCAATATTACTCTATACGAACGATGCACGGCTGAGTGGTTGGAGGGAGGGTAGGGTGAAGTGTAAGCCCGGTTGGTTAGCCGATAATCTCGCCACGATCAAGTGGAGTACGAATATAAGCAGCCGAGCACCAGCAGCATGCTACGAGTGCGAGTAAAACTGATTCTAACGACGACTAACGAATAGGTATACAGACACAGAGGTACATGGACGAGAGTAATACCTACGTAGCTTTTCAACAATATCATGAAGTTGTGCGTTAATAAACGGCCTGTATATTATACTTATACGTACATAGACGTATAAGTATATTCAATATATATGCTATAATATTCCGGACTAGGCGAGAGAGTGCCGCCTTGGGGAGAATATACAGCGTTCGTGCGTAAACTAATAATTGTATTACACATCATAGAGCTGTAGCTATGGAACCATTATTGTTATTGTGTTAGCAATAGCATCTATCCTTCTTTTTTTTTTTTTTTTTTTTTTACTTACTCGCGTGTACTTCTACTTACGTACTCGTATCTCTGAATTGTCTAGAAGTGTATGTGCGAGTGTGTTCTTTCTTTTTCTATTACGCTCAAGTCCGCGCATAAATGCCTGGTTACGGTGGTATTGACTAGAAGCCGCGCTGCGCCGCTATTATGTCATTGGATATGTAGCGCACGCACGCGCGTGTGTGTGTGTGTGTGTACCTTTGATAATGAGATATTTTTCGGTTCGATTGATGAGAGAGAAATAGCACGAACATTGTGGTTGGTTTGCCGGATCACTGGAGCTTTCTAGCGAGTCTTCGAGAGCGAATGAATACTGCTGTGATGTTGTTGCGTAGATCCTACTACGAAAGGAAGATAGATCATCTTCGTGAATTTTGCAAAAATCGAAGATCTTAAACTATTGCGTTATTAGAGAGAGATGAAGTAAAAAAATCCAGTAAGATTTGTGTGCCGCCAACATTGTTCGATAAAGTTCTGAAAGGAAGTTATTCTGTATTTCGAAACTCTTCTTATCGAATACCGACTCCGGCGTCGGAATCAGCTTCGTCTGTTTCGAATATTTAACTCTGGCGGCCAGACTCTGTCCGTTGTGAATGTCTTCAGGCTTCATACGTTTGCTATTCGGAGGTAGAAGCTACGAGTCCTCGGAGCTGAGCATTCAAAATGAGAAGAGGCTGACTCCATAGCCAGAGCTCAAACCGTTACAACGAGAATAGTCTTACTCGGGAGCTACTGTCTGTATTTTTGAAAAAGCCCAATTCCGAAGACAGAATTCAACTATTATTATTTTCGATCGAATTGTCGATTTTATAGAGTCTTATCTTCGGGCCTCGGAATGGTACCTTGAACCGGAATCGAAGCCTTTTGTAATATCATAGGAGGTTCCGGAGCTGCGACTGGAACCAGAATCCATCCTGTGACTAAGAAAAATTATCAGTCAGCGATACTTCGTTACACTTTGAAACATATTATTGAAGTGTAATTTACTGTTATTCCCCAAATTTTTCTGTAGTAAACTAATATTTTTCAATCAAAACCAGTCAGTGATGATTGTGAAAACAGAACAAAGGACAAGATAGAGATACAGTTATATCTTAAGAGTGAGAACAGGAACAAGAGCAAAACGATGATTTAGAAAAAAATTTGAATAATCAAAACATGAAAGAACAGCATGAAAAACTGAAAGAACGAAAAATAAGAACATTTATTCCCGAATAAAATTAACGGAAAAGAATTGAAGAGACGAGAATAATTTTCCTGCTTTTCAACTTTCTTGTTCTGCATTGTTCATTACAAAAATATTCAGCTAATTTTGACACTTTTCCGTACATTACTAATATTTTCATGTAAATAACACAAATTGGTAACTTGGGAAAAAAGAACGCAAACCACTATTTTGTTGGAAGAGCAAGAACGAAAACGAGAACACTTTCAACATTGCTCACTAAAACATAACGTGTTTAGAACCAAACAAAAATATAACAAGTTTTCAACTTTTACCTGATTGAAATTTGGGGTTCGCTTTTGATTTTTAATCCAAGTTTTAACTGAACTACAATTTAAAAAATGTAAGTGTAAATTATTTTATCTTAAATTATTACCTTGATCTATTATTTTTTTAATTTATTAGCATAATTTTAGAAGAATAACTAAGAATAAGAACAATTATGCTTCTTTTTCCTCCTGATTTTCTATGTCATATTGTCAATGAACACAAGGATATTCCAGTCTATCGACCTGTGACGGATTGGCAGGGAGGAGGGAATATCAAAGAAATTCATTTTTGAGATCTTAAAAGACCATTACGACCATTTCCAGCCATGTCAGATATCAATTATATTTTTTCCCCCAAAACTGAAAATCATTTGCTCAGCTTGGTACTTGAAAAATCAATCAAAACTTGGGAAATGAGAGCTTCGATTGGCAGAGTATTTGATTATCCAGAGTGAGGATGAGTTCGGGTCAAAATTCAGTTATGCCCAAATTTTGGGGAGGGGCTGCCGAAAAACTAAAACTGCAAAAATTATTCTTTACTAAGCCAATCGATAAAAACTCCAAAGTTGTATAAGATATCTGAAAATTATCCTTCTAGGTCGATTGGGTAGGGGGGATACGAGGGGTTTTATCTTCTTAACCTTGAAGAAGGGCTGTTTCTCGACGGATCTCCTCATCAAATGGAGCTAAGAAGCTGAAATTTGATATGTGGACTTTGCAGGGGGCCATAGATGTACTTTTTGAGAGTTTTGACTTTTTAGACCCATTGCGTCCCTTTACATCCCCAAAAAAATGTTTTTTTGGTAGATTTTTCTGATTTTTTGAGTTTGTTCCTCGCATAGCTCGTCTTTAAACTGAGATAGGTCGAAGAGTTCCGAGATGTGCCTTTTGAGGGTCTCGACTTTCTAGCCTCACTGAGCCCTTCCTACTCTGACTACTGATTAGGATTCATATAATTATAATATCTTGCAAAAATCAGCTTGAAAAAACGATGCTTTTCTGTTTAAGATATTCTGATATTTTGTTGATTAATTTTTCAATAAAAATGAAATATTTCCGAATTTGAAGACATCCTCCAAATACATATTTGTAATTGGTCAATTCATTTACTTTAAAATAAAAAAAAAACTTAATTTTAAGTTCAATACAATCTCGTATCTAGTTTCAAAAGAATCCTGAAAATTGATTGGCTCCAATCAAGTACTGGTCTCTTTGTGGCTATGTGTTAAAAATTGAATAAGTGGTTGCAATAGGGGTTTCGTCCGCAAATCAAAATCCTAAAAAGGTCAAAGGAATCACACACGTGCAAAAACAGGAACAAAGAAGAACAACCAAAAAAAATTATTCGTTCTCTCATCACTGGAGCCAGTTACTTCGTTAATATCATTTTCTTTTCAAATCATTCGCAAACTGGCTAAATTATTTTTCCAAAACAGATCACGTTACACTCAAGTGAATCCTTCGAAAATATTGCAGCGAAGACTCGCGATATCGAGTGAAATATTTTTTACTCAGTTTTTGAAATCTGAAAAATGTAGAATTGAAATTATATTCAACGATTTTTCATTTTTCAAAAGTTCGAAAATGGAAAATGTTAGCATTGGAACCATTTTAATTAGTTGAGATCGTTGCAGAGCTGAATGATTCAAAAATATTCTTTTCTCGTCAAGCGCAAGCATTTAACTAGAAAAAACATAATCGCGTGAATTTAGTGGTTTTTTCAAAATTTATTCTCCAGTACCAATTCGAGTACTTATGTAAGGAAGAATTTGAAATTACCCAGCATTCGTACAACCGTACGATCAGCCTTGCATCTTGTTCTTACTTCTGCTTCTTTTGTCTACTTTTAAAATTTACATAGCTATTATTTTCTCGAAGCGTATTTTTATTCGAACGTGTTTCGTGTTGAATTATCATGGATCGAATGTTATAATTAGCGTTGCGTATAATAATCGCTTTCATGTTCGTAAGTTTTTCTTTTTCTTTACGCGGAATGTGATGAGCGAGCATTTTGCTTCATCGAGTTAGACATAATATGAGCGAGATAAGAAGAAACGTACTTACGTAGGTACGTGAAGTACTTACATATTTTACATGTACGCGATATTATTGTAATATTGAAATATAAAAATAACAAAAAAAAAAAGTGCATCGAAACATCGTGCGTACTAAAATGTACACGTTGGTATATTTGTATACGCTTTGTACGAAGTCAATACGACGATTAGTAGCGCATTACGATGACTTGGCATGTATTAGTTGGATGGTGTTTTTTTTTTTTTTTTTTTTCATCGTGTCTAACTTTGTATTCGTGCAGTGCTTACTATAACCGAAGAATGTGATACGATTGCGTATAATTATTCGTACATACGAGACGATTACGTGTAATAAGAAATAATGCTTAGTATGCGAATCGTTTGGACGACAACGAGGCTACTTAACCTGGGTAGTTGACGTTGAACAAAGGCTAGACTTAATTGCATACAGCTCAGGATGATATGGTTTAGATTTCTTACAAATCGACTTTTGTAGAAGGTCGTGTGGTTGTCAAAAGAGAAAAAATGACAATGACTAGTGGAAATTATCAACACTGTAGGGATGGTGAGGAGCGACTATGTACGTCTCGCATACGACTCGATTGATTAAATTTTCGGATGAAATTTTCAAACTTACAACGACTTTTGGGAAGCATATACAATCTATAAATCTACGTACACCGATTAAGTTGATTAGTAAATGTCGAAAGTTAACGAGTTGATGTGAGATGAGTATGTTTGTAATGTGTAATGTAGATACTAGATACGTGCAATTTAGTACAGGGCTGCAACGTCGACTATTTGGAAGGCAACGTACGACGGACCCTACACGTCTACATTATGTACCACGTTTAATCGGCACAATATAGCTAGCTCATAGCTGATCGATAATCTACCAGACATACGTCGAATTGACCACGTGGCTTTCCATCATCAAATGGGGGAGGCCCTCAATAATAATAATCAGTCTAGTACAATGGGTACCCGCATGTATACTAACCATGCCTATAGGTAGACCAGCTACAGCATTATTCTGTACACGCTACGACTTAGACCTGCTGTACTTGGTGCATACTACGTACTTACTACTTATTACATGGGTACGTACGTTCATTGCTCGATCTAATCTACACCATTTTGTCCTCGCGTGTATATGCTACATTACGATTATACAGAATAGTGAAGTTGAAATTGATCAACTTCTGTCTGTCAAGCTGGGGGTTGAGAGATGAAATAATGGATCTTTTATTGCCCATATGTCGATTGCTCTTATTAGATGTTGGTGTTTTAAACATAATGTACGTTTACTGGATATACTGTAGTTATATGTACAATGTACGTAGCTTATTAATGCGTGGAAAATTAATTTTTTGTTTTTTTTTTCGCTTTGTTGCAGGGCAATGAAAACACACAATCCGAACAGGTAAAGTATACCATATCAAAGTATCCAATTTATACTAGCTTTATAAGCTTGAAACTGGCGAATGAAAATAGCAAAATTAAGAGACCTCGTCTATCGGTAGTTCTCTTTATTGATGCCAATCTTAAGATACTGTAGACCAAAATGGGTATTCTTAAGGTCCTCTATTTCAGTTGTCTCCAGTTTTTTTATATCTGCTTATCAGTATTTACAATGGATTGTAGGTTTAAAATTAGAAAACTGACTGGTTTTTACTGTTCGATTTTCTTCTCTTAACTTTTGCTAATAAAAAAAAATCATTAAAAATTGTTAAACCGGAAATTGTGAAATGTGTGTGTTGTGGGAATCGACCAAATTCGAACGAAATTGTGCGAACGATGAATATGTAAACAAAAAACTGCGATTAAAGTTGTTGGTGCCCAAGGGTAAATGGAACAACCTTAAGTAAATATATTTCTTCTTAGCTTAAAGATACCATTTTTTCAAACTGATTTTTACGGATGAAAATGAAAAATGCTAAACATGCGGATGTACGAAGTAAAAAGTACATTTCAAACCCTTTCTTTTAACCTATTTACCTTCATAAATTGACCATTCCTTCAGAAGTTATTGCATTATTAATGTGGGAATGCGCATTTCGCGTTTTTTTCATTGCATACTTTTTTTTATCAAAGGCTGAGTTTTTAATAGAAACAAATTTTGCGTTATTTTCTTGTTTTAAGATCGCAAATGAAAAATAATTGTGCACATTTCAAGGAATAATGTTAATTTGAAGTAATCGAACAGTTGAATCCATTTTAAAAGACGATCAATCGGAATATTTGCAATTTTTAAGAAATTTCAGCCATGTCGATTCGGTTGAAAGTATCTGCAAGATTTCTTGAAAACGATTGAATGGAATTCGATGAATTTTGTATGTGGAGTAGAAAACAATACCCTCGACATATATACAGACCCCTTCTTTGAATTTTTTACTTCAGATCAAAATTATTTAAGCTGGAAGAAACTCGGAAAAAGTGTTTTCGTTTAGCATGATAATATTCTCGATAGATGAAAAAATTCAAAAAAAAGCTCTGTACACGTGTTGGGGGTACCATTTTCTACAACATATCCGAAATTCATCGAATTCCATTGTCTTCGAGAAATCCTGCAGAAACTTCTAACGGAACTGATATGGTTAGAATTTCTCAAAAACGACGAAAAGTCACGAGATGGTCAGTACAGAAAAGAGAGGATGATTCCGTTTTTGCATTTCCAATTGTTTTTTTGTCTTGTACTAGCGTTTTTCCAGATGAAAATAAATTTATTAATCATGTTAACTGGTACATGGTGTTCAGATGAATACTGAGAATTCAAGTTTTGAGTCGGTCAGTGTTAAGTTTATAGTCATGTGTTTTTATACAACGTGTTTTTCTACATGTTTTTGATTCCTCACTAAAAATATACACGAAAAATCAAACAAACAGAAACCAAACTGAAATAAATGCATAATTGAACAAGATCGTATGGTGGTATGAGAATGAGAAGTAAATTACGATATCTTGTGATAGCATGAGAAAAGAGAAAAATTACATCTAAAAAACAAAACGGAATCATCCTCCCTTTTCTGTACTGACTATCTTGTACAAATTCCAATTTAGTATAATTAACATTATATTTTACTTAATTCTTTTTCATTATCAACTCTCAAACAAGAAAAAATGGAAAAATTCATTTGTCTGAAAAAAACTGCCTTTACAACGCGAAGTCCCACCTTAATTCATGGTTATTCTATAATTTTATAAAAACAATCTACAAAATCATACCTCATGCTCAGAACATTGTCATACATCTTAAAGTGCAAATATACAGATCATAACACGATTTCACAATCTCAGGTGGAGCCCACTATTGCTAACGTGAGAAAAGTGGAGCCAACAAAAACGATCTATGAATTCATATCTTACGGCTAAAATTTTTCCTTACATCTTAAGATGTAAATTTTCAGATCAAAATCTGAGAAGCTATTACTCTATTGTAAGTGATAGAGCTACAGTTTTTGAAAGAGTTGATGAATTTTCTAGTTTAATATCTTGAAAGAAAGCTTGAAGTGTGAAGTTTTTCATTATAACGATCGCGCGGTCAACATTTCTGAATTTCTTTACGAAAAAAGAGGCTGAAAATTGCCAGCATTACTTATACTCAACTTATGTACAGTTAACGTTGTTCTATTTTTTGTTGGGCACCAATGCACACGAGTGCGAGTTTGGTATGCCATAAATATGAATCAACTTGTGGATTGAAGTTTAAAGAAGTAAAAATTTCGCATAGATTGATGCTAGTGGTGAAATTGAAATGTTTATGTTGAATAATAGCTAAAAATTAGTAAATTCCTCGATAAAACTGTCGTAATTTTTAGTATAATTTTTCTTGCGAAAATTTGAGGCATTACAGTTAATCGATCTCTGTGTAGTGCAGAAGTTGTGATTAAGAGCGATGTTTAAAATCTATTGCATAATTCTTCATTAATCCACACCTAAAATCGTGGATCGTTCAGGAACTAAACTTGCGTACGCTCTCGAGTTTGGTAAAATCGCTATTACCGCCTCGTTTATTATATTTTTCAATAGATTATTGAAAATGTCTCCTCGTTCGATCAAGATGGCGATTTAATTGGACACGAGGTCTATAGTCGAGTTTTTTATATTGTTATTCATCGAATCGGTCTTTTTTCTATCATTATTTTTTTTTTTTATTTCAACACACTCACGCGTTCGACAAAATCGATCCACGTCGCGTCGCGCGGTCCGAATACACTGTACCGATACCGTACGTCTACGTACAGTACGTATACAAAGATACACGCGGATAATTAATCATTCCGCATTCTCTCTTCTCTTTTTCGCTTCTTCTGTGTCGATGATTGTAGTTAAATTTTTAATAAACCGGAACGTACTCGTATTCGACGCAGTAGAGATGGATATGGTGGATAAAAACCAACGAGTAGTGTTGCTGATGATGATGAAGACGAGACGAGCAATAGGCCAGCTTCGGCATCATCTCTGATCGATGTATTGTTCGCGAAAATACTAGTTCTATATATGTATATTATCGTGGTTCAGGTTCAGGGTTACCTAAAGAGTGGTTAAGCAAACTAGTTATGCGCATAGTATACGCTATATAGTTCCTAGTAAAATATTACAAGATCTTTTGCTTCGATGCCGATGATATGGTGCATGAACGGCGAAGCAATGACGAAGGTGAACGATGAATTTTACGAGACTCGAAGGAGCAAAATGACATTCGATCTGATAATATTTTTATACTCGTAAATCGATATACATACTACATAGACCAACCTGGTAGGTGGATAGGTACTTGGATGCTGGTTGAAAAAGTAATCTTGATATTACATATTACTGCGTAGTGCAGGCACATTTATGTAGTTTATATTGTAGATGGTAACCCAAGTGGCACAGCTTCATCTTCACGTGTGTTGCTTAAAATGCCCCTTGATGATTATAAAAATGTTACACTTACGTACGTGCTTACTTATATAAGTCCAGAGTACGTAATATTCGTGTTGCAAAAATCTTTTTTTCTCTCTAATTTCGAGGTTTTACTGCTCAAGACTGAGTTAGAAAAAAGAATTTGAAAAAAAATGCATATTCGTAAGCTTAGTTTTCATCATCGTATTGCCAAAGAAAATCCAATTAACTGATTACGTATTTTAGAAATGGGCAAAGTACAGGAAACAGGTAATTTTCACGAAATGTCTTTTACAAGCCAAAAAATTCGTTTTGACATTCTTTACCACTTTAAGGCTGCTTACAATTTCTAATATTCCGTATTCAACATTTGATATTAAGTTAATTCATCTAGTTTATAAAATCGATGTATTAGTAAATTTTTTTATATATTCGAAAGTAATCGAAAATTGGTTAATGAATTAAAGTGATGATAATTGATTGAAAATCATTGAAAAATGAGTGAAAATTGACCTAAATCATGAAAAAAATCGTTCAAAATCATCAAAAATTTGAGAAAAATGAGTACGAAAATCTGTTTAAAAATCACGAAAAAAGGGTGACAATCGATCTAAAATGTGAAAAAATTATTGAAAATCATCGTATATTTACTAATAATTTAATAAATTTAGGTATAAAGTGCAAAAAATTGAGAAAACAAGAAGAAAATTGACCTAAAATATGAAAAAAAATCGTTGATAATCACCAAAAATTCTATAAAAATTTGTTAAAAATGGGTAAAAACGCAAAAAATAGTTTAAAAACAAAGAAAAAAATGTTGAAAAAATCTTTAAAAATCATCGAAAATTTTGTCAAAATTAGATAACAATGGATGAAAATATTGATCTAAATTATGAAAAAATCGTTGAAATCATCGAAAATTGGGTACAAGTGTTCGAAAAGAAGTAAAAAATCTAGAAAATTGATAGTAAATTATGAAAAATTATGAAAATAAGGAAAAAATCAACTTGAAATACGGAAAATATTATTGAAAATCATTAAACGTTTCGTAAAAATTTAATTAAAAATGGGTAAAAAGTGAAAAAAATTGATCAAAAAGCCCAAAACAATGTGTAAAATACGACGAAAATTGACCTAAATTGTAAAAAAAAAAAGTTGAAAATTTTTGAAAAAATTGGGTAAAAATTGACCTAACATATGAAAAAAAAATCATTAAAAACCATCGAAAACGGTGCAAAAATGTAACATAAATGGGTGAAAATTAGCCTTATAAGTTACGAAAGAAAAATGTTGGAAATATTCGTAAATTGGGTTAAAATTTTGTAAAAATGGCTGAAAAGTATAGGAAATTGATCAAAAATTAAAGAAAAATTGTTGAAAAATGTGTGGAAATTTAAAAAAAAAAATGAATAAAATCGTTAAAAATTATTAAAAATTGGCAAAAGTTTGACAAAAATGAATGAAAATTGATATACAGTTTGAAAAAATCGAAAAATCGTTGGAATGGGGTAAAAGTTAAAAAAAGAATAACTAAAAGATGCTAAAAATTGATCTAAAATCACGAAAAAAATGGGTGAAAATTGACCTGAAACATTTTTTAAAATCATCGAAAATTGGAGGAAAATTTGACTGAAATGTGGAAAAAGTGATCAAAAAAAGGAAAAATATTGAAAAATGGACAAAAATGACATAAACTATGAAAACGTGAGAATCAGTCGATAAGAACGGCTTACTCAATTCTTGCTTTTTAAAATAAAATTCATCTTCAATTATCAAACACTCATAAACTTAGACATTTCAACACCAAATCAATAGCTAAATTTCAACGTATAAAATCAACCATTACACTTCTCTCCACTTCCTGTTCACATTTCATTTCTTCTTTAGCTCAGTAAAATAAAAATCATGCATAAAGTCATCTTATTAGAGCTCTGTTGCCAATAATACATTGCAACTCTGAATTTGCCTTTTTCATTTTAAAACTTACCTTTTTATTTTAAATAAAAGTGATCACCTAATACTGGATTTTTTTTAATTCCTTGGGAAGTTTGACGGAAAACCATTGTGATTAGCAACACTGAAAAAAGCAACTCACAAAAACGAAACGATTTTCACGGAATGACCACCAGCCCCAAGACATATCCATATCAAAAATATATGCTTTATGTAAGCATTTGGGGTACCACAAGATAGACAAGTATTTCAAGCTTCAAGCAGATTGACTCGAACAAGTCTGACCATTCCCCCTCGTGAATTCAATTCGATGATGGAACGAAGAAGAGGTAGAATTGTTGATCTGATGATACCATGGAATCGAATATAGATCTTGTTAAATTTACTTGCAGAAAATAATAAATATCCGCCAACAGAAATTTAAGAAAGAAAAAAAAAACGAAAAAAGACGTATGAATGAGTTTATTAAGCATATGTGACTGGTGGTGAGTAGTATAATATTATGTAGGCAGTTGAACACTGAACGATTAAAGTAGATTCGCGTTAGTAAGAAATTGACTCACGATTAATCTAAGAATAAACTTGAAAAAGAAAAGCCATGTCGTATTATTCATATACTTCTTACATGCGTCCGTTTAAACCTAAAACTACGTATGCATACTTATGATTATGATTATATGATTATGATGATGATGATGATGATGATGAGCGAAGCTGTCGTTTCCAAGGATAATGAGGTGTAATTAAACGCATTACTCATAAACGCTCGCTCGACAGAGATATACTACACATAGAAAAAGAGCAAGAGCATAGCGATAGCGTGAAGCGAATGAACGTTTTTTTTTTTTTTTTTTTGTGTGTGTGTACGAATACGAATACCTCGCTTACCATCTTCTTTCTTTTAATTTTTCGTCGGAGTTGCTGCGCTCGCTTAAAGTGTTTATGTCTTTTGTACGTAATTACACTAAAACGATTTTCAGCCAAGACGACGATTATTAGCGTATTTGTGATGTGTGTGTGTGTGTACGTGTGTGCCTGTGCTTATTGCCCGAAGCGCCGTTGCTGCGGTATTGTGGCCAGGCTACGACTAATTAAGCGTGTTAGAGCAGAAAGACCGAATACGATCACCCGTCGAGAGTAAAGATGATCTATGGTTGAGAGCAATAGAACGCCAGAAAGAGAAAGAGAAAGAGTAACGTGCGGAACAAGCGCGAGAGTATCTCGTCGCATCGAGTTATCTGTGCACCGTGCGGATTATTATAAAAAACCGGTGCATGCTGGATGCTGAATCGATATCCAGATGAAAAATACAGTGTATGTGTAATGTTTTTATACTTCACAAACCTGCGAGAAATAGTATTACGACCCACGCGAGTTTAATTCGACGAATTTTTAGCCGATTGCAACTTCACAAATCGAAATAAGCGATTCTTTTTATACGCTTGAGAGTTGTACTGTGTACACTCATCGTAGTCGTAGGCGATTTTTACCACGAAAATGGACTGTTCGTGGCGTCGCGTCGCCTCCTATCTCTGCTCGTATTTGAGTGCTAGATTGTAGGTCAACCTGAGGCCTCTTGTCTCGATGCAGCGACCAGTAAAAAAAAGAAATAATAAAGAAAGATCTTTCGCGAAACATGTTCCGGTTAAATGTACCTACCTACATAACGGTAACAGAGTTTTGTGTGTACTCTGTTGTTGTTGTTGTTGTTGTTGGTAGCGATGGTGGTATTGGTGATGATACCGAAGTATACCTAGACCTAGTGAAAAAAATACGACCTGTATACTTACGACGACGATATCTCTACAAAGAAAAGTGATTTTCCATTCTTCTTTGTGCTTACTTTTTTTACTCGCTCAGTTTCAAATAACTACTAATGAATAAGAAACACTTCGTAATGCATATGTAGGCATAGGTAATGTCCCTTATTTGCAAAAGTAAGAATTTCAAAATCTATACTCTCTAATTTTCTTCCTCTTCCTAACAAAACACCTTAAAGCGGTATTTTGACCAAATTGAAGCGCGTCAAGTCGTCAAACCGTGCCAACTTGGCCGTTCAAGTCACAATTATTCACAAAATTTCCAGATGGTGTACGTCTTTTAATTTTTGAGTTTTTTCAAAAAATGAAGATATCATCTTGTAGAGCACAACCAACTAAGCATGGAACATAATTTTTTACCTAAGATCAAAATTGTAGGAGTTAAAGAGATCAAAGATTAGCAAAAATACTCATACTTTTTGAATTAGCGTGAGGGAGGGTCAGGAAGGGAATAAGGGAACTAATTCCCCGATTTCAATCATTTTTACTGGCGATACTTGCTTCAATTGGGACAGGAACCATGCATGATTTGAGTCCTCCCAAGTGATGAAAGAGAATGG
Source organism: Ferrisia virgata (assembly GCA_900060175.1). Taxonomy (NCBI): domain Eukaryota; kingdom Metazoa; phylum Arthropoda; class Insecta; order Hemiptera; family Pseudococcidae; genus Ferrisia; species Ferrisia virgata. The sequence goes on from FIZR01003203.1 coordinate 25,647, forward strand.
TACAAGGAGTGCTCTAAGTAAGGTAGTTGTTGATGAAAATCATGATTATGAGTATTGCACTTCCTTTGAGGTAAGGGTCTCAAATTTTATGTGGGGTAGTAAATATCTTCGGTAAAAATGGCTGAAATTGGGAAATTATTTCCCTTCCTGATCAACCCTCACGCTTATTCAAGAAGTATGGATATTGACTGGGATATGTCTTAGGGCTGGCTGTATAGACACTGAAACACCAAGATGCCTTACTAGTGGACGTAGATGTGAAAGGATTTGCTAAATAATTTCTCAAATGCATATATTCCGTAGAGAGTATTGATATTTGGCACCAAAAATTTATCCTGCATTTTGATTGGATGACTTCAATTCACCTCAACCAATGAAAGTTGATAATATTTTCATCAATTAATAACAAACAACTGTAAACTATCTGATGTGACATTAGCTGATCACCATCATATGTCATGAAGATCTCAACCAATCAGATTGCGAGAAAAATTTCAAAAAAAGTGTCACATGTGCAATCCATTTGGAAAGCTAGAATAAAAAGTAATTTTTATTGCCAAATATCAGCGCAATAAAAGTCGTTAATATTTTTTTTAGTGTTACAAGAACGCACTTTTCAAAGTTCTAAAAAACGTTTGTTCGTTCTCAAAAATTTGAAATGCGTTCTTCTTTGAAACGTTCATTCATCTTTGCAAACATTTGCTTTCGTTCTTCTGTCCTCGTTCTTTTGACTGGCGTAAAAATGCCACTTTACGCCTCTTTTTCTGATCGCTTAGAAGTACAAACAAACGTTCTTATCTTTCTCAGAGAAAAATTGTGTGTTTAACAAGGGAGATGAGTGATTTTCATTTTCAACAAGTTTGAGTTATTTCCCTTGCTTTGCTGGTGAAATAAACCTTGCAACTCGTCATAATTACTTATTTCTTATCTCTTATCTCCCTGGTTGAATATTATATGTATGCTAAATATTATTAATTCATACTTTTTAGTAGTCTTTAGGGTTACGCACTTTTATCCGTAGAGACAATGAGCTCAGATAATTACGAGTATTTCAATTTTAACGCGTTTGGTTTGAAAAGATATGAAGAAGAATACCATACCAATGGAAAATATCTTAAACGCGGTGCAAAAAAAATTAACGAAGAACGTTGAAAATTTTAGCGTTTTTGTTCGTGTTCTCGTTCTTTCTAAAATCGTTCTTCTACGCAATCGTTCGAACATTTTTTCACTTTTTTTGTTCTCGTTCGCGTTCTATTCTTGCAACACTGATTTTTATCAACAAACGACAACAACTGTAAACTATCTGATGTCACATAACATCACATTAGCTGATCACAGTCATAACTCATGACGATCTCAACCAATCAGATTGCAGGAAAATTTTCAAAACAAATGTTGCATGTGCAATCCATTTTGAAAGCTAAAAAAAAATAAATTTTTAGTGTCAAATATCAGCGCTCCCTAGTGGGAATTGGATGAGTAACTATTTACAAAAATTTTCTGTAATCCTCTTTCTGCTGTGACCTGCAGAAAGGCATCTTGGTTTTTCAGTGTTTATAGCTGGGGTCATTTTTCTGAAGACGTGATATTTTTGATCAAAAAATCAAGATGAAAGATGATTGTGAATGATTTTTGCACTTAATGTTGAAATGTTGGCATGGATAATGTTCAATTATTCAAAAAATTTGAAAATGGAAAAATGAAAAATTGAAAAAACTATTTAAAAAAAAGTTGAAAAGTAAAAAAATAAAAAAATGAAAAAATTTTAAAAATAAAAAATGAAGATGACTGTATAATTTTTATCTTGTTAGGCAATAATGAAATCAGATATCGAAATGGAGTGAAAAGAAGAGTAAACGGTGATTTGAAGGCTAGGTCGGTATGGATTAACTTGCTTTCATTTGGTCGAAAGACAACTTAAAGATATTTTGGGACCCCAATGTGTATGATCATTGGTCAACCGATACTTAATACCGTGTAGATTATTTAGCCTTAGCCGATTATCAAGAGTTTTTTTTTGGTTGCTAACGATTGTATAATATAGATCGTATAATATTGGCAGAATTTGAGAACGACCGCGATGATTATATTACCTATACCTAAAAACGTTGCTAATCGATTTTATGCTCTGTTCTGTTTCAGGTTAATTCAGCAGAAGCCAATAATGTTACACCAGTTCAAAGCGTGAGTACCTAGTACTACCTCTTATACGTTTGATTGTACGGATTAGGACGATTTTTAAACCTGATAACGGCAGCTATTCGCTTTTCGATGCCGTTCCAAGCTAGAAACACGATAACTTTGGCTCGTTTATCGTGAAACGTTCGTTTGATCTGAACAGTATCGGTTTGATGTAATCTCGTGAATCATCATTCGTTTTTGCATCTTTCTTTCTCTGAATGTCGGTACATAAAAATCTAGAATTAAACTGACGACAGTATTTAATGATATTGCCGTTTTTTTTTGTGAAGAAATTTTTTTTTCGTTGTAATAAATTTGAAGTATTTCAACCGTGAACATATTTATTCGGCTGGTACTAGCGTTCCACGTCTACGTTTAATCCTGCATTTGGGAAGGGGAGTAAATTTTTTGCAGAACCTTAAGTTGACTCATGTCGATGTTTCGATGCGCAATGATGACCCAGTAAAATCGACTTCCAAATTAAGAAGAAACGATAAAACTTTAATTTTCCTTAGCTCTCTGTCTTGCTTGCCTCTTCTTCCCTGAATATAAAATGCAGTTAAGATATTTTTCACGTGTTGTAATGACGATTGTAAATCATTCGGAATCTGACAAGTTGATATCACGATGTCATATTTACGAGTACTAGAAGAAATGCTCTTGTATTATAAACCCGAAATAAATTACAAAATACGTACGTACATATTTATTTTATTTTTTGTTATTATCGTTTTTAAAGTATAAAAACTCCATTTACATGTAGGAGGTGTACGTATAGTTGAAATTTGATAAATGGAATGAAATTTTTCTCCAAAAATGAATATTATAATATCATGTTGAATGCTTACATTATCACGTTACGAATTCATTTGTATATTTAATATTAATATACTGTATTATACCCATATTCGTGTCTGAATACGAAAATTTTTTTCCACCATTATTTTGGCTCGTTTTTACGTGTCTGCGCTGCATCGTCGTCGCCGCGGTTTCGTATTCGATGCGTTTTTTTTTTTTTTAAATTCTTATTCTAATTAATTCGGCGGTTTATTAATTAGTACAACGACCAGACTGAGTTTTATGGGTGTGTGCGTGTGTCATGTTGGTTTTTAATAGGATGAGTGTGAAAATACGCATAAGCAGGTGATCGGAAGAGCGGCGAATTGTGCGTTAATTATAAGAATTATATATATTTTTAAAATACCGATTGTAGCCGCTAAAATGGATACCCCGTTGTAATTGGTTTTTTTTTTTGCCAGCTTCGTTCGACCCAGTGACGACGGTGTAATTTTAGCGCGTGCTTTTTCCCGATTTTATTATGGATTTTTAAATACGCCAATTAAAATTAGAAATCGACCGGTATATTCGACGAGCGATTTTTTTTTTTATTAATACGCGGACGTATTTGTTTACTTTTACAGGAAGAACCTCCTCCATTGCCTACCAGTCCACCTCCGACTCCAGCTGATGAAACTGCTGAAAAAGAGGAAACGCCGACTATATCGGAAGTATGTACTGCATTTTTACTTCGAGGTGTACTTTACGTATCTGATTTCATCGGCTGAGTGATAATTTGAACCAGATTTTTTAGTATTGGGCCATTTCAATAATTTGAAAAAAAATATATTACCTATTCTTTTGTGTAATATTGTGGAGCGGATTTGTTGAACGACTAATTAGGGGTAGTCGACAATCGATTCCGAATTTCACACATGTACAATCAACATAATGTATTTAAGTGAAAACATATCAGAATTACCTTCGTTTATCATTTCGCGTGCTGGAAGACCAAGGCTGGTCTCATCATCCCATGGGCGGTCCAATTTACTACCTATTTTTTTTTTCGGTTGTAGTTTTGTTTGATCGCGTGAAAATGAAATTAAAATAATCGAATTGAAACGAGTGTAGGTCAACTTTCGACGATGCTTTTGTTGGCCTAATTCTTTAAACGTAATTAATTTCAGCATTAGAAATGAATATGTGCACGAAGTCATCCGCTGGTGATAAATGTTGAATTTATCTAAAAAATTATTTTAGAGAGGTCTGCGAAGATACTAACCTAACTGGTGCTGAATTAGATAAGGTAAACATACCAGTAGTTGATCAACGTGAAGACAATATGCTGTTCAAAAAATTCCTAAAAATCAAGTGTTGAAGTGAGGATAATTTTTTTTAGCTTAAAAGATTCTTTGGCCGTTGTACTATATGCCTACCAAGTTTCAAGGCGCTAGGTGATGCCAACTATCCATA
>FIZR01003206.1:0-35484 GCA_900060175.1 Ferrisia virgata
TACTGCCATCACACTGTCGTTTAGGTAGGGCAGCTGACCCTCCATGACGACCAGCGCAGAGTGCTGCGTGCAAGTACAGGACCCTGGTCCCAGACCAGCTACTGTACCTTGCCACCTGATACTCCGATTTGAGTAACCTAGGCTGTATGTCACATTTTTGCCTGGATCCTTGGCCCCACATAGTGATCATACAACAGCATCCGGCAAGACAGTCGAGATGTGCACCCCTAATTCTAGCACTTTATATATCAAGTAAATAATCTCGTGCTAATAAATAATATGGTACTCCGTGAGTAAAACCAACTTTGATTCAACTCACCAATAGTAGGAATCCTAGCAAGGGATTGCACTTCGTACACCACACTAGAAAACAAATTACGCAATACCAGCACATAAACTAAGTGACCTTCACCACGAAGCACAATATTCGAATAAATGAATCATCATCACACTAAACCAGTCGCATCTTTTAGCCAGACACCCCTCTGTCCGCACTAAGATGGACAATAGGCCTATTATATGGGTACGACCCTGTACGCTTACCATTGTCAGGCAAAAGAGGGTGAAAGAAGTTATAAGCAACAGCAAACGTAATGCTTGCTTTCACCGACATACACCTTGCACAAGCAGGGTTTCCAAAAATATCCTAATTAAGGGGTATTCCCTATTCGGAGAAATTTTACCTTTATTTACAAAGAGGTATGAGAAAACTATTAAAGGAGTGGGGTAATCATTGAGGAAGGCGGAGTGAACGAAGGAAAGTTAAGGAGATTCATGGTGAAGTGAGGTGAGGTAATCATGGAAAAATAAAAGGCGAATAAGAAAGAGATCATTGATACGTGAGAGAATCCAACGAAGACGATAATAGGCATTAAATTAATGAATAAATAAGCTCGCAGGTATATTTCATCAGGGTTTTTGTAAGCTCCAATATGTTTTCAAATTCTGATCTCAAAAGCCCTACCTGATATTAACGAGTATATTTCTGATTTTTTCAAAATCGGAATCTTATCTTTGTTGTTTAGCAAGGCAAAATTGATAGGATGTTTTGTCATCTTCTTCAAGGCTTTTATTTTCTTCCTGGTGTTTTTGTTTGAAACGGTTGATAGTTCACCATTCAACGTGAATCGTTTTTAAATCGCATTGGTTTTGTTGGTTAGGATAGTGGCTAATTTTACCTCTTTCATCTTTTTTAGCGTACGTAGCAATTTTTCCACTCTTTTAATCAAGTATCTTATTATTCTTAGCGATGTGATGAAGTGTATTTAGCTCTACTTTTTGCTCACAGTCGAGGGAGAGGACAGATCTCTAACCACGGGGAATAGGCTTTGTAGTAAGAGCTGCTAGACAGGCATGAACAGTAACAAATGGCCCGCTCTTCTAGGTACAATACAATTGTAAGCAATTGAGACCTACTGATGATGACATTTTCCCAAGTAGAATGTACACAAATCTACCACTCAAGTTCAAGTCAACTAAGTAAATTAGAGAGGGCTGAGCTGAAGATGGCCAAAAAGAGGTAGTTCAAAGTCGCAAACTCAAAAACGTGAAAAAAGCATCGGGAAATTGATCACCAAACTAACTGAATGATTAATTTCATTCCTTTTTACCCTCTATAAGAAAACATTTTTTTTCGGACTCACCATATACCGAATGATATTTCTATTTCTATTCGAAATTTACTGGTGTGCAGAATATTCATAACATGAAACTTATCGAGGGATATTTTAAAACAGAACTTGGTTCACCAGAGATTTTTGTTTTTAGGTTTCTCGCATTACATTACCTTCTTCAACATAACTACGCTTCGTAAAAAAAAAAAAAAAAAAAAAAAAAAAAAAAAAAACGAACCATCACGAACGTCAAATCTACATTTATTTAGGTGCTATCACATATTGTTTAGTGAAAACAAATGTTAATTCCCTAAATCACGACAGAAATCCGCAAAATTAAAGAACATTTTAGCGAACGAAAAACCAAGCAACAGTCGGTTTTTAGTTTGAATTTCTATTCAGTTCTTCAGGATTGGAACATCAATGAAGTTCCTTTTCAAAATGAGCACCTTGCCGAGATTTTTGTTGCTTTTGATCGCATGCGCTCATTTAAATTTTATTCACGACGTAAAATGTGAAAAAGGTAAGCCTGATATCAATTGAAAAAATAATTTAGGTAAAAAGATATTTTTCAAAAAATTTTGGATGAATATGGATTAATAAAATATACCAATTTCAAAATTCTGCTCTGTTTAACTGAAAAGATTTTGAAAATATGTACTTCAGAAAAAGGTTAAGAAAAGTGAATACTTGAATGAGCTAAATATACCCTTTTTTTTTTTTTAGGAAAACTGCACATGACGGGACCACAATAGTTACGAAATGACTTTAAAATGAAGAAGTAAAAATTTCGGTTTCTTAACTCAGTTTTTCAAACTTGCAAAACTGACTCAAAGTTCACAAACTTTGAAAAATTTTCTAAAAAATCGAGAAAAAAACTTGAAAATTTTTTTAAAAAAGAGAATTATTATACATACTTATATCCAAAATTATCATTGTTGACAAATTTTCACTATTTTCCCTTTTTTCTGGAATTTTTCAAAAATGTTACTTTTCACGTTTTTTCACAATTTTCCGAAAAACTATGAAGAAAATTTTACTGATAAACGCTCTCCTGAAATGGATAAAGGACATCAATTTTAGATGATTGCGAGCAAAATTTCAATTTCATATCATTTAGTGAATATTTCTACAGTACACAACGAATGATTTTTTGTGGTTTTTCAAGAATTTTTTTTACATCGTTAAAATTTTCTTCCAGTAAATTCATAAAGACAGGACCACTTACACTTATCTTCGTTTATTTATACAAGGTCACTTTTTATCATTTGTACCCTCTTCAGAGGTTCTCATTGGGTATCCCAATATACAAAAATATAGTATAAATGGTTTAAGAAAAAGAAAAAAACGAAAATTTGCTTTTGAGGTTCTATGATAAATGAAATATGTTCACGTCGTTAACTTCTTTTTGGAAATAAATCCATTTTAATAGACGTGAAAAATTTGCTGTCGCAGTTGAAATTGAAATATTGAATTCAATCGCCTAAAAACTGACGTTTTACATCTATTTTAGGAGAGCATTTCTCGAAAAAAATTTCTTACATAGTTTTTCAGAAAATCGTGAAAAAAACGTAAAGGACATTTTTAAAAAATGTATGAAAAAAGAACAAATGGCGAAAACTTGCCAGCGGTGATAATTCTGGATATAAATATGTATAATGATTCCATTTTTGAAAAAAATTACTTTTTCTTTCGATTATTTGGATACTTTGAAAATCAGCGAACTTTGAGTTAGTTTTGCAAGTTTAAAAAATTGAGTTGGAATGCTGAAATTTTTACCACTTCTTGTTGAAGTCATTTCATAACTATGAAGACCCACTGTTTGCAGATTCCCCAAAAAAACAAAAATGGCCTACGTTAGTGAACAAACCAGTAGCGACTGTTTCGTTATAATTGGTTTGATATGTACAGATAAATTTTTTGTGTTTCAAATTATTCATTTGTGCAAGTCAATAAACCTATCGTGATCGTAAAAGTTGATAAAATCGCACAATGGTCATCAACAAAACATGACGGGAAGGGTAGTCATAAGAATGAATTTGAAAGCACAAAAATGATTAAGTTAGTCACTGTTGGTGTGCTCATCTCAAGTACTTCACAAAACATTTTTTAAATATTAATTTTCATTTTTCAGCACTAATATTTAATTTTGAGAAACAACAATTGATTACACCTGGCGAAGTCGTAGAAAATGGAATTAGTTCGTGGTACGAAGTTAGCTCTTGTGTACTTGCTTGTCCGCCTTCTTCATCTAACACCGATAAAAATCAAAATAACTATGAAAGATCTATAAATAAAAATGGTGTATTTTCAAGATTCGTTTATGAAAAAGGAATACTAAAGAATGACATAGACATTTGCAGTACATCATTTAAACCCACCACAGTTTTAAATGAGTCCACGAATTCGATTGAAACTGGCTACGAGGTGGGATATAACAAACAAAATTTGGCGACGTAAAATTTTTCGTTCATATTTCTACAACGTGTTAATTATTTAATATATTTTTTGCGTAGCTTTATTACAAGGATGGAACTATCTTTTCACTAATGTATGAAAAATATAATCAATTGAATAAAGTAAGTGACATTTAAGTATGGTTCAACATTGTGAAATTAAAAAGTAGAACATTGAGTAGATCAGAATGGAAAATTGCACTTTTACCATGAAATATAAACCAATCTTGAAATATGAGATTTCAAAGTTGAGCTGTTTGACGAAAAATCACGATTGTTTGAAAATCACAAGGGCCATATTCCATTCGCCAGTAGGGTTAGGACCGAAACAATGGTGATTTCTTCACTACATCATCAAGAGGGACTCACAAAAAAATTTTTCAGCGAAATTGGAAGATCCGAGTCCCTTTTTGGGTTGTTTTGATGTGGAATGAGCCAGTAAAAATTTTCGATATGGGGGTAACCTTGACATGCTCTTTTTGTCAACGTAATCTTTGTTTAAATTCAATGTAGTTTTGGTGGAAAATATAGCAAAATTTTTTGAATTTTTCGAATTTTTAAACACGTTTTACTAATTTTTAGAATCCGTTTAAAATATATATAATACATTAATTAAGGGATTATAATTTTTTTTTTAATTTCCAATAATGACATACTATTAAAATAATTTTAAATTAATTTTCGAAGTTTTCAGTGCGCTAAATAATGAGAAAAATACATACCGATCTGTAAGAAAGGTTTGCCATAAACTTTCAAAAATTTTCGTGTGCCTTATCTTCAGATTATCAAAAGTAACATGTTAGGACTACTTTGAAATAAATTTGCACCAGGGACCGATTTCACTACCTTCCTCGAAGACAGTCTTCTCGTTATTATATTCTCCATATTTCTCCTTTTATTAAAAAATTCAAATCAATTTTATTCAAATTAAACTATTAATTTTTACAGGTTTATGGAAAAAAAGCAAACAAGGAAGAAGTACCAAACGACTCATTCGAAGTAAAGAAAATCGATGATAATAAAAACACAAAATTTCAAGTAGTTGGTTCGAACACAAAATGGGTAATTACAAAAAAACGGGATACACATTTTTAAAAAATCGAATGTACTTTTTTAATATTTTTGAACATAGACGTATTTTTGGATATCGGTATTATCCATCAAAGGCGCTGGGGCGAGAAGGACAATTACTTTTACAAAAGATTCTATTCCAACACAATCCAAATTTCTCGATGATTTTTCTAAAATATGCGAAGGTCATTATGCTTTAGGAGACGAATCTCAGAATGTTATTTCGGTAAGTATTTTACTAAACTGTATTTTTTTTCAAGTACAATCACGTCATTGGCTTTATTACCCTTAAAGCGAGAGAAAGTAGCAGGTCTTCGAGAAATCGTGAATCGCAACACAGATTTCAATACACGTTTAAGAATAATACAAATAATGCCGATACATTATTTGCATACGCATTCGGCTAAACTCGCTACTTGCACAGAATTAAATTTGGCATTTATTTGGGAAAATGTTGCGATAGGATACAGAAAACTTGATTCGTATTTGTACGCGTTATACAAAGTAAGAAAAAAAAATGAAATACATTTCCATCAAATCGTACAAATGAAAACAACTTATCGAAAATACATCGCGATTTAATTATTTCAGGCATGGCCAACCAGAGTCAATATCATCTTCGGTGTACAAGGAGCAATAGATACAAAGTTCGACGAATTAAGTGATACTTCAATCTTGAAAAATTATACAATACCAGCACCGGAAATATTCTACCGAATTGTCGAATACATCGATACAGACATAACTTTCAGTGTCATCATTGTGTTCCATAACACTTCCAGCACCCTGCCAAATGAGAAACGGATTTGTTCCGTCGATGACGAGGTATCAGGATGGTATGAGCTGAAACTAATCAATCCAACAATTGCGCCTTTTAAGCTTGGCCTAGTGTATGGATGTCCTGTTACACCAGAGAGAATTACAAAGTTACAGGCAGATTATACTGTAACAAGAAAGATGCCGGAATTCAGGTTGACTGAAACTATACGAAGGCGGATCACGCCCAGTAGATATATCATTCCTAATAAGTATACACGATTGTCCACTTTTCCATATTAGGTACTAAGGATCTTTGCAAAATTAATCAATTTAATGTAAGGAATAAATCTATTTTTGGTATCTTGTTGTTCGATCTGATAGCACAGTTGATTTTTTTTGCACCTAATCCTTTTCTTTATGCACTTTTACTGATTTTTATTTCATAGTTTTATTGAATACTACATAATGTGATTGAAATTGTAGTTCATTCTGTACCCTGTATTGTATAGTTTAAAAATTCGATCTGAATAAAATTATGGGATAAAATGTTATTAAATCGGTTTTCATTAGGAGGCGATCAATTTCAAATTTTTCATACAACTTTTTCTACCTCATAGTTATCCGGAGTATTGTAGCTTTACGTACATTAGCGTGTCCCTTGCTTTGCGAAAGTAAGAATTTCAAAACGCATATCCCCAAATTTTTACCCTTTATCCGCTACAACACCTTTAAAATGTATTTAGACCAAATTGAAGCACATTAACACGAGTAGACTTGGACTTCAAGCCACATTTATTTATAAAATTTCTAATTAGTGTAAGCTTGTCAATTTTTCATCATCATCAGTACGTCCCAGTCGCTCATCTATCACGGTCCCGTGCCCGCCTTCTCTCTCGGTCCCAAGTTCAAAATACCCTAGAATGCGTTGACAGGCTCTTGTGTTTGGCTGACGATTGAAATGTTGATTCGTCGCGCAGTCCAGGGTATCCTCAATTTCCTTCGCCAGACCCACATCTCAAAGGCACCGATTCTTCTTTTATCATCCGCCTTTAATGTCCATGTTTCCGCGGTATGTACAAAAACAGAGAAAACAAGTGACTGCATAAGTCTCTTCCTTGTCTTTCTGGAGATTTCCGCTATCACATGTAACATTACACAGCCTGGTTACGGCTGATTTGCTCACAGCGATTCGACGTTGTATTTCTGCCAACGAGCCTCCATCTGCTTCGATGATGGAGCCTAAATATACGAAAGTGTTCATCTTTTCGTATTCGTTCAGAGTTGTTGAAACTGGAAGACACTTGGCCCGATCCACCACCATGACTTTTTTGATACCACCTTGTACAGCACAACAGATTGAGCATGAAACATATGAGTAATTTTTGCCTAAGATCAAAATTGTAGGAGTTATAAGAAATCCAACATTGATAAGAATATCCATATTTCTTAAATAACCATGAGGGTTGGTCAGGAAGGGAACTAATTCCTCAATTTCAACCACTTTTCTGGAGATCCTTAGTCTGAGTGGGAAATGCACCGCTCAAAATTTGAGCCCCTTACCTCAGAGGTAGGTGGTACTCATAATAATGATCTTGATCTTATCAAAAATCACTCAACTTAGAGGTCCCCTAGCAACACTCCATCTCTGAGGTAAGGGTTAAGATTTCGTATGGTCATCTTAATATTATAATATGTCGAAAATATCGCTTGAAATAAGATGTTATCAAAAGTCAAGTCATACAATGAGACATTGTTGACGCCAAATCATAAATTTGACTTCATTAAGATATTTAAGGGGTCTATCTCATATGAGAACGAAACCAATATCACATTTACACATAGATCATCCTAAATGGGAGGGTGAGGGTGACACCCAGCCTCAAATTAGGGCTAATTGAGCTTGGTTCAAGATTATTGCACGGTAGCTCTGCTCCGATAAAATCTAAGACAAAAAATTGACACATGTTCGGAATCAATCCTCATGAAAAAGCGAAACTTTTTCACACGAACCATTATTTGTATCAATTAAAATTTTGAAAATGAAATTTTTTACTTGGGGAACCTTTGACCAAACGAAAGTTATTGAAACAGGGATGCTACTCATGAATATCGATGAAGTAGTCAATTACGAATAATTTGAGCTATTCAACACCCCCTACCATCTTTTCATCAAAAGTTATAAGCCTACGCATGAAACAAGCTAAGGGTATAATAATTTTCACAACTTTGAGAACCCCTGCAATGAGTTTGCAATTCGATCTTAAAATTATGATGGCAGTTTTGGGGTCAGGAAGGTCCACTTTCGATCATGTATCTCAAAAATTTTATAGCATCCCAGCTTCATATTTTTGAAATTTTCCATGCTGGGACCAGTACTATAAAAGATCAACGTTTCTCCATCGGGCAGAAGTACTGACATTTTCATTTTAAATTCAGCCAAACCTAGAACATTCGTAATACGAAAATTTCACAGTAAAATTTCAAAACGATTTTCGTCACATAACCTAATGTTCTTACAAATAGTCAACCAACGCTTCATATGAAAAAATCCATCATAAACCTCGAATCTGTATTTGTTCAGATGATATCAATTACTTATTCGTGAAAAAAACATACGTTCATTCTTTTAATCACAACGAATACGAGACTGTGGGATTAGTTCCCGCATTGATTTTTTATTCAGTTTGATAACGTTTAAAAATCAGTAAAGTTGCTATTCGGAATGATAAACTCGTCGACATTTCTGCTGATTTTCGTGATCTTCGCTAATTTGAGCTTAATTCAGAACGTAAAATGTGAAACAGGTAAGCTTGATATTGAAAGATGAAAACATTTATTAAGAATATTTTTCAAAATAACTTGAATGAATATTGAATATGTACTATAAACAAACTGAATTCAAAATTCACCACCGTCTTGAGAAACGATTTTATGAACATTCATTACAAAAAAATTTGAAACTTAGCCAGCTCCTTTTAACAAAAGATTTTGAGCACCTTGATTTTTTATTTTTCAGCCTTAATATTTAATTTCGAACAACAACAATTGGTAAAACCTCGTGAATTGAAAGAAAATGAAACAGTCACGTGGTATGAAGTTACCTCCTGCGTATTAGCTTGTCCCACGGACTCGGTAGACATAGAAAAAAATCTTATCAACGAAGAAAGATCTATAACAGGAAATAGCGTATTTGCAAAATACGTTTATGAAAACGAAGTATTACTGAAAGACATAGATTTTTGCAGTAAATCATTCAAACCCACCACAGTTTTTGATCAATCAACAAAATCTATTGAAATAGGCTATGAAGTATGATATCAAACAAAATACACCAACGTGCAATTTTTCACTAAAATTCTACAGCTTTTTAAATCATAAACGCATGTTTTTCGTAGCTATTTTATGTAGATAGAACTATCTCCACATTAAAGTACGAAAAATACAACCAGCTGAGTAGAGTAAGTCAATTTAAATTATTTTCTCGTGCTGTGAGGTATGTTATCATTTTTCAAAAACATGCAGATTTAAAATTAATTCCATTACAACACAACATTCAATATTTAAAGGTTTATAAAAAATATACGAACGAAGAAGAAGTGCAAATTGACTCATTTCAAGTAAAGAAAATCGACCACGATGGCAACACCAAATTTCAAGCACCTGGTTCGAAACTGAAATGGGTAATTATTGATGAAAATAAATCATAAAATCTAAGTATACTTTTTTGTTACCATATGAGCTCCCTTCGCATCTTTATATACACAGGCGTATTTTTGGGTGTCAGTATTATCAATTAAAAGCGCCAGAGCAAGAAGACAAATAACATTTAAAAAGGACTCTATCAATGATTCTTTTCAACTAACTGATTACTTTTCAAAAACATGCAAAGATTACACTTTAGGAGATGAATCTCAAAGTGCATCTTCGGTAAGTGATTGGAAACCTATTATCAAACACAGTTTTTCTAAGCTGGGTATTTTATCATTCTATATTATTAATTTTTCAGCGAAACAAAATAGAACATTTACTAAAAATCGCGAATCAGAGAAGAAATTCTAATAACGAGAATTCTTTACAAATAATGCAAATAATACCGATGCGTTATTTTCACACACTTTCAGCTAAGCTGGCCACTTGCACGGAATTTAACCTAGCATTTGTATGGAAAAGTATCGAAATGGGGTATGAAAAAGTTGATTCGTACTTGTACAAAATATACAAAGTAAGAAAAAAGCATATACATTTCTTATGCATCATACAAATGAAAAAAATATAAATATTGAAAATATTTCACAATTTCATTTATTTCAGACATGGCCTTCCGAAGTCAACATTATCTTTGGGGTACAGGGATCAAGGGATGAGAACAGCAACGAATCACCAGATACCTCTATTTTGGAGAACTTTACAATGCCAACACCTGACATATTGTACCGTATTGTCGAATATCACGAAACAGACATAACCTTAAACGTCGTTATTGTAATCCACAATAATGATAGTGCTGTGCAGGATGAGAACAGAATTTGCTTAGCTAAAGACGAGGTACAAGGTTGGAATATGATGAAAATACAGAACCCAATACAAGGACCATACAATCTTGGCCTGGCGTATGCGTGTCCCGTTACAGACGATATTATTACAAAGTTGCAAGTCAGATATACGATAACGGAGAAGATGAGTCCATTCATCTTGGATGAAAACAGACAAAGGTCAATCATACCAAATACCTCGACCACTACTTATTAAATTACCATACTCTATTTTTCAATTCGTCTCAATCAGTTTTTTGAAGGGAATAAATATTTTTCAATGTATGCAAATCAGTTTTTAGTTTTACTTGTGTTTCATTTTATTTCATCTGAGGACATTTCCAAGTTTGAAAGAGATGGATTGAAAAAAAAAAAAACACACATTTTTGAGGCTATGTGGCGGTGCAATGGAGCTGAAAAGTTAGAACTCCCAAAAGGCACATCTACGGTCTCAACTGAATGTACATACCGAATTTCAACTTCATAGCTCATTTTTGTGGGCAAATAGGAGGAGGAACAGTCCTTCTTCATGGTAAAAAATGGGAAAACCCCCATACCTCCTCTTCTAATTGAATTAAGAGATTGATTTTTGGATATGTTACACAACTTTTGATTCTCGATCAATTGTCTTAAAGAGGGGCAATTTTTGCGTTTTCGACCCTTCAGCATCCCCTCCTTCAAATTGGCGCATAACTGAATTTTGACCAGAGGTCATACCCACTCCAGAATATCAAATGACACGCAAATCTAAGCCTATTCCCCAGATTTTATCGATTTTGGTCCGTATCAAGCTGAGCAAATCATTTTTCAATTTCAAAAAAAATAAAAATAAAAATCTGACATGGCCAAAAATGGTTGTAATGGTTTTCTAGGATCCAAAAACGAATTTTGTTGAAATGTCTCCTCCCATTTGCTGTAAGTCGATGTACCCCAATTTCCGAATTTTCATTGACAATATGACATGGAAAATCAGGCTAAAAAGCATCGCAATGAAATGCTTTACAGACCGATTTACGTAACAAAAAGAATAAGATACCTAATTTAGGAGTAATTAGTTAAAAACTCCCTCAAAGGCATTTCTTAGACCAGAACAAATCTTCATGTCAAATTTCAACCTTAATTCTTAGCTCAATTTGGAGGGAGGTTCTACTGTATATTAATGGATATTTTAGTGTACTTCGGTTGAATTATAATAAAATAATAATTCTAAAAATTTCCAAAACAACTTACATTTCCACTTGGTTTAATATTTCCTGAATTGAATACCAACTATTAAGTACAAACCGGTTTTTTTGTGGAAACACATGAGGGCATGCAGTGCTCCCAAACAAAATTTTGAAAATATCGTAAAATTGCCATAAAAGCTAAATAAAATGAAAGAATTAAAAAAAAATAAAAGAATCAATTTTGGTAACCTTTAAAAAAATTGTTGAATTTTTTCTTCATTTTTTCCTCAAAACATAGTGGCAAGAGGATGGGAAGAGCGTACAAAAATTATACTTACATCTTTCGAGAATTAGCGTTCCCCCCAAAAAAGAAATGACAAAAGAAGGCCTGTGTAGAAGTATTACGCAAGTCTGTCATTGTCATCATGGAATCGCGTCTCTTGTGTCAAATGATAGCACATCTCCACGTAATTTTTTGATCCCTGGGGCATACTGAATCTTTTTATAGAGATTTTCAAAGTGGGAATTGGCCAGTGAATTTGCTGCAACAAGTTTTGAACTTCTACCTTTGATTCGCCCCTGAACTGTCAACATGAACACACTCCGTTTTCCCATATCTTATGATCAATATACTTCAGTTTACAGTGCTTTATATCTTCCACTAACACTTTATTTTCTTCGTCTATTCTTACTCGTACTCTGGCACTACTTACAACTTTAGTAAATTCACAGTATATTCAACCAGTTTTCTGTGCCACCAGATCTTGAACGCATGTAATTTCGTTTCATTATCTGCGCTCATAGTTGATACATCACACGAGTATTCCAACATTATTCGATTGAGCATAAATTGTGTCTCCACAAATTACATGGTCAGGCAGAAATAGCTTATAGCGGGTACTTCCACAATCCGAATATTGCCTTCCAATAAATCGTTTGAATCGTCAAAGTAGGTTTGTATCATTTTACGGAGCAGTGATGGTTTTGACCAATTTCTTATTGTACGCCTCTGAACCCAGTTTTTGTGAAAAACCAAAAAAGTCAAAAAAATTTATTTTCGACACTGAATATTGAAATCAATTCAAAACATAAATTTCTTTCAAATGGGCCTAAAAGGTCACACTGAGTCATTTCAACTTACACCAGAAGCTTTAAACAGTCAGTGATTTTTTCCTTGAATAATTAGAAGTTTCAAATGCACAGATTAACTGGGCAAAATCATCCTCCAATCGGAAATTCAATCCTAAGAATTCATTTCCATGGAAAATTTTCAAGTAATTTTTCAAAAGTTACGTTTACGAATGATTTTCGCTTTCGGGAAGTACTACATATATTGCGTTCTCTTCTAGCACGTAATCATGTCGTTCAGAACAAACTATCAAGGGAGCGGAGTTTGTATTTATTCAGTTGATGATACATATTATTTTTTTTTTTTGCAAAAAACCAAACACACATATTCTGAGTCACGACACATGCCTGCAGATTATGAAAAATTTCGCGCACGAAAAACTGCGCTATGATCAGTTTTCAGTTTAAATCTTCATTCAATCCTTCAAAGTTGGAGCATCGGCGAAGTTTCTTTCAAGATGATAAACTTGTCGGAGTTTCTGTTGCTTTTCGTTGTCTTAGCTAATTTGAATTCTGTTCAAGAAGTAAAGTGTGCAGAAGAAGGTAAGAACGCTTTCCGCGATACATCCGTTATGAGGACCTAGGAGACCATTGAGACCATTTTTGGTAACGTCGGATATTAATTTTCAATCCCTCCCGCCCCTGAATGTTATAAATATGAGTCTACTACGAAATATTTATATTTTTTCATTATTCCAGCTTTGAAATAACGCATAGGTATTTAATTTTGAAACTTGGAGATACATATTTCTTGACAAAATATTATCTAAAAAAATTGAAAAAATTTTTATTCCAGAAATAATTTTTGATATGGTCGAAAAAATTCGGTTGAGAATTATAAAATATCAAAATTTATAAAGTAAACTAGTAGTTCGAACATATCTAAGACGATATTAGGCGACCAGAATTTTTACCTACGAGTTTTCATACCACAGGTACTAACTTTTACAGAAGTTTGAAAATCAAAGCTAAGGACCGGTTCACTCCTTCTTACCAGGCTAATGCCCTTCATTTGGACCTATAAACTTCTTTGAGAACAGCTCGATGCTCAAAAACTAAGATTTTAATTTACTTTGGGAAATCCCTTTCCAAGTGTAGAAATATTGCGACCAACAATCAAAAAAATTTCCCAACCTCATTTTGCAGCTTAAGAAGTAAATAATTGAATGTCTGGATGTACGTTGAAGTAATTTTAAGATGAAATCTCTTTAGGAAATCCGACTAAATGAACGTCTCGCCTAAGCTCAAATATGTTTTCGAAAAATTCGCGCCTAATTCAGGGATCGAATCCGAGGTCTATGGATTGCCAGCCCAGCGTGATAACCACTACACCATTCTGGCAAGAAATATATTCGACTTATTGCAGCTTATTAAGATCCTCCTACAAGCTATAACAGCAATAAAAAAAATATCAATTTCTCCAATAGGCACTTGGCAAACTGTATTAACTAGATTCATTTCATTTTTCACAATGGCCTAAACTTAGAGAAACTGCTGAAAACATTCGGTGCAAACAAAAAATTAAAGAAAACTCAACACACCATTTTGAGCACATCAATTTTCATTTTTCAGCTCTAATATTCAACTTCGGTAATGAAAAACTGATAACACCTCGTGAAATGAACGAAAATACAGGCGTTTCATGGCACGAAGTGTCGTTTTGTATACTGGCTTGCCCAAGTGACTCGCTAGACATTGAAGAAAGCCTAATCAACAAAGAAAGATCTATAACTGAAAATGGCGTGTTTGCAAAATTTGTTTATAAAAACGGAGTCTTAGTAAAGGACATACACTTTTGTAGCAAACCAATCAAACCAACTACGGTTTTAAATAAGTCGACGAGTTTGATTGAAACAGGCTACGAGGTAAGATCATTATAGTTAAACATATGATTGAAAGGGTGGCTCAAATTCTACTTTTTTGGGAAATCTGCTAACGGCGGAGTCACAACAGTTCCGAAATGGCTTCAAAAAGATGTGGTAAAAATTTCAGCCCGTCAACTCAATCTTTTAAACTAACAAAACTCACTCAAAGTTTGAAAATTTTTAAAAATTTGCAAAAAAAAATCGAATAAAAAATTTTTAAATAACTTTTCCCAAAAATAGAATTATTATACATATTTGAACGCAAAATGATCATTAGCGAGAAGTTCTCACCATTACCCCTCTTTCCAGTGGTTTTTTAAAAATGTCATGTTTTGTGTTTTTTCACGATTTCCTGAAAAACTAAGAAGGAAATTTTTTTTGGGAAAACGTCCCCCTGAAATGGATGTGGGACAACAATTTTAGATGATTAAGGGCAATACTTCAATTTTATCCCCGAAAGGCGCTTTTTCAAGGGTGCTTAAAGAATTTTTTTTTTTCGAGTTCTTTCAAATATTTCTTCACATCATTGAAATTTTTTTCTGCAAATGTTTATTCGAATAGACCCAGTACACTTACCTTCAAGCATTCGAGATCAGTTATCGCCATTTTGGACCTTTTCAGGGTTTCTCAATTCGTATTCCAAATAGTTCAATAAAAAAGAGAAAAATTAAAAAACTGCCTTTGAGGGTTTAAAGTAGATGAAATATGTGACTCGTGATGAAATTTTTTTCGAAATATCTTTTCTCAATTTATAACAAATTTATCTTAAAATATGTAAAAAATACTTTTTTTAGTGACCTTTAGAAATCATCTGTGGGGGATAAAGTTGAAAACATTTAAAATCGATGTCCTACATCTATTTCAAGGGGGTGTTTTCCAAAAAACATTTCCTTTTTAGTTTTTCAGAAAATCGTGAAAAAATGCAAAAAGAAAAATGGGTAATCATGAAAACTTCTCGTTAATGATCATTTTCGATTCATATATGTACAATAATTACATTTTTGGAAAAAGTTTTCAAAAAAATTATTTATTTGATTTTTTGCAAATTCTTGAAAATTTTTCAAGTTCAAGCGAGTTTTACTGGTTTAAAATTGAGTTAGCGGGCTGAAATCATTACTACATTTGTTTGAGGTCATTTCGCAACTCTTGTGATCCCCGTCATTTAAGGGTCGTTAAAATTTGCGAATAATTCGCAGCGAGTTTGCTTCTGATTGGGTAGCATATCGAGTAAATTGATAAAAACTGATTTTAAATGCTTCTAACTGTAGCTAACGATTTGTCTGAAGTCCAATCAGAAGTAAATCACTGCTAATTACTTACAAAAGTTAACGACCCTTTAAAGATTCTTTAAAAAAGCAAAATTCGAACCACCCAAATAATTAACCAACATATAATTTTTAAATCACATTTCTACACAAATTTTCAACTTATAAATAAATACATTTTTTTCATAGCTCTTTCATGAAGAGGATACCACCTTCTCATTGAAGTATAAAAAATATAATCAACTAAGTAAAGTAAGTGACATTTAAATATCTGTACACATCGTAAAATTTAAATATAAAAACTCGAATGAATAAAATTAAAAATTATTTTTGCAATAAATAACAAAAACTTTCGAATAAATCAATTACATCACGATTATTAATAGCGCTGATGAGACATAATAAATTCACCCTATCACTTAGTCAGCTGCATTATTGGTTTTTCATTGAGCTCAAATTGACTTCATACATATTCAACAATTATTTTCAATTAATTTTTATAGATTTATGGACAAGAAGAAAAAGAAGAAGAAAAACTAACTGACTCCTTTAAAGTGAAGAAAATCGATGACGAGGAAAACACTAAATTTCAAGCACCAGATTCAAACTCTAAATGGGTAATTATCGAAAATCCAAAAAAATTCAACAAATCAGCATACACGTATACTTTTCTATAATCATATACTCTTCTTTTATATATTTTTAAACACAGGTATATTTTTGGATATCAGTATTATCTATTAAAGCAGATAAGGCACGAAGGCAAATTAGTTTTACTAAGGACACTGTCCGAGATAATAATATACTTGAAACGAAATTTTCTGAAGTGTGTACAAATTATTCTTTAGGAGACAAATCTCAAAGTAATTCTTCGGTAAGTATTTGGAAATTTCACGAGTGCCATTTCCTTCGGCTATGTACAATTAAGACCTACCTTAATGACATTATCACCCTTTCAGCGAGAAAAAATTGAAGGATTACGAGAAATGGCGAATCAGGGAACAAATTCCTTTAATAGCGTAGAAATAACACAAATAATGCCGATGCGTTATTTTCACTCACATTCAGCCGAGCTTGCTACTTGCTCAGAATTCAACTTGGCATTTATTCGCAGTGGTATCGTACCAGGATATTCAAAAGTTGATTCGTATTTGTACGCAGTATACAAAGTAAGGAAAACCGAAACAGATTTCTAGCGAATCTTACGAATAAAAAGTTGAAACCTCCAAAAAGCACATCTATGGCCCCACCGAATGTACATACGTAATTTCAAGTTCCCAGCTCAATTTGGAGGGGAGTTATGCGAGGAACAAACTCAAAAAACAAAAAATTATAAAACCTGACCAAAAGACCACATTTCCGGGGCTGTGAAAGAGTGCAATGGAGCTGAAAAGCCAGGACGTCCCAAAGGCACATCTACGACTCCTACTAAATGTACATACCAAATTTTAACTACCTATCTCATTTTGGTGGGGAGATAAGGGAGGAACCACCTTTTTTCATGGTCATGAAAACGAAAAAACTACATATTTCCTCTTAATTCACCTAGGAGGTTGATTTTTGGATATGTTATGCAACTTTGGATTCTCTATCGATTGACTCGAAAAGGAACAATTTTTGTATTTTTGGTCCCTCAGCACTCCCTTCTCTAAAATGGGGTGAAACGGAATTTTGACCCGAGGTCATCCGCAATCACATATATCTAATCTGCTGCCAAACTGAGCCGTTTGACCGCATTGGAACGATTTTGGTCAGCATCAAACAACATAAATGTTTTTAATGCTCGGGAAAAAAAAGCTTCGCGTCGCGATACTTTGTAAGTCAGGTTTTCTGTTGCCCACGTCCCTGATAACTCGTTCAGGTTTTGAATGCATAATATCGATATTTTGGAGAAGTACACTTTTTGGTACCTGCAATTCCTCCCGCGATAATAAATTGTCATGGGTTGGAATATAAATTTGGAAAGAAGCGTAGGTACACATTTAAATCTCTTCGCCATCGTCGTGTAAAAACTCGACAGTGAAAAAAGAATTCCTTGGAAATGTAGTAGAATTACCCATATTTATCGTCAAATTCGGAAAAAATCGAAAAAAATTCCCTTTTCGGGGCTATAGAATGGGTCCATTTGAACAGGAATGGTTCCGACCCCCCAAAAAACACACCTTGCATATCTCCCTGACCTATGTATAAAGTTTCAAGGCGCCAGCTCATTTAGAGTGACCTGTAGAGATGAGCAATTAATTGAAAACATTGAAAAAAATGAGGTTCTTTAACCTGTAATGGGATGGGGGTTAGGGATGGCGAATTAAGATCCCCAAAAGGCATACCCTGGGCTCTACTGTCAACAACTTATCAAGTTTCAACCCTCTAGGTGAATTAATACGAGCTGTACAGACAAATATTTGTCGAAATATTCGTAAAATGGTCCAAATGGACCGATTTCTTGAGCTGTAATCGACGTAGATAGCTCATTTTTGGATATGTTATAGCTCTTTCGATTTCTTATCGATTGGCAGTGAAACTTTTTCACTTTTCGATTTTTCACCCTCTCTTACCCCATCTCCAAAAATAGACCTCCTTCAATTTGAACCATGGACCATTCAAACTTTAGTATAAAAATACCACAAATTTTCAGCCGTGTTTTTAGCCTGATTTTCTACATGCCATATTGTCAATGAAAACCGAACTATTACGAAGCATCGGCCTATGGTGGTTGGAGGGAGGGGTGTATCAACGAAGTTCGTTTTGGGATCTTACAAAACCTTTGAGACCATTTTTGGCCATGTCACATATTTTTTTTACCATTTATTTTCTCTTTGCTCCCCTCCTACAAAACTAAAAATCACTTGCTCAGCTCAATACCTATCAAAATTGATCAAATTTGAGAAATAGGCTTCGATTGACAGTTGCTTTGATATTTTAGAGTGAGGATAACCTCGGGCCAAAATTCAGTTCTGCTCAAATTTAGATGAGGAGATTCTGAGTGGATAAAATCACAAAAATTGTTCTTTTTTAAACCGATCAATAGAAAATCCGAAATTGTATTAAATATCTGAAAATCAGCTTACTAGGTCAATTGGGAGGGGAAATATGAGGGTTTCTTCTATTTTTGAGCTTGAAAAAAGTCTATCCCTCCCTATCTCCCCTCCAAATTGAGTTAGGAAGTTGAAATTTGATATGTGAATGTAGTAGGAGTCCTAGATGTGCCTTTTGGGCGTTTCTACTTTTCAGCTTCATCTCACCCCCTCATAACCACCAAATAGTTGTTTTTTGTAGGTTTTTTTCAATTTTAAATTTGTTTCTCACATACCTCTCCCTCCTTTCGTTAGGCTAAAAAGTTGAAATTTTGTATGTAGATTTAGCATAGGTCCTAGATGGGCATTTTGGTGGTGTCGACTTTTTATGCTCATTGCACCCTTTCCCCCCATGTTCAGAAACAATGCTGTTTTTTCTCAAACCACTTCACCCCCTCTCTTGATTTTTATACCACTCATACTCCAGAGTATGTACTGTGTTTTGGAGCAAACAACGAATTTTTACCATTATTACGTTATTTTGTATGAGTTTTCAAAGGGTGGAAGGTTTGGGTGAAAATAAAGTTTTGAAATAGCGTATCTCAGCTCCTTCGAGTTTTTGGGTATGCTAAACATTATACATATAAGTTTCACGAATTGACGTATCATTGGTTCAAGGCTATCGAGATTAATGCTGAACACCCAGTACGTTACTTATACCTTAGCTACCTAATATATCCACCTAGTTTGTATAGGTTTAGCTGTGTACTAAATTAAATTTTCAAAAGAACAAATATTGAGCTTTTTTCCCCCATTTTGTTGTATGTATTACAGGTTCGTATGTTAGCGAATGGTACGGCGATACCGTTTCATAAACACGTATGTCCAGATTGCCATACCGTTCCCAAAGGTAATGAATGGATTAAAGTTCCTGTTACTGCTGGACTACACGTGTTCCACATAGCGAAACGAAAAGGACGCTGGGAGCCGATATTTATCGGTACAAATAGAGATCCGTATTATGACGAAAGACTGAGCTGGGAAGGTCGAAGTGATAAAATGACGCAGGTAAATTATATAATACTTTACTCATTTAGTCGCTTACCTGAATGCCTTTTTTTTTCCTCCCAACCAACCATACCTTTACCTCTGCTTGGTACGATAAAGCGAAGCAGGGAAAAAAAAGAATTAATGTCAAAAAGCGGAATATTTATCGCGTAAAAACGCCTTTCGGCTCGTAATTGAAATTTTTCTACTTATACCTTTTGGTCTAAGTGGATACCTATGCTATCTGCATGCCGACAAAAAACCGTACTAATTTTCAAAATCAAAACCGTGAAATCATCGAATTGATGGACGTTTTCCATTTTCAACGTGCCATTTCTTATCAGCTAGCGAAGAAAAGTCTTTAAAGAAGGCAGATTTGTAGTCGTGATTTTTTTTTAGCTCGTAAA
Source organism: Ferrisia virgata (assembly GCA_900060175.1). Lineage (NCBI taxonomy): Eukaryota > Metazoa > Arthropoda > Insecta > Hemiptera > Pseudococcidae > Ferrisia > Ferrisia virgata. The sequence goes on from FIZR01003206.1 coordinate 20,324, forward strand.
ATAAAATTCTCTGGTAACTTGAAACGACTAAATGACGATTTTATTACACGCTGAACGATTTAAACCTATATTTTATTGATGTGCACGTATTTTACTCTTGTAAATGGCGTGTTCGCGGTGTTCTACTGATTCGAATTACATAGGCGTTGAAAGTTGCCTTTTTTTAGCCTGATTTTCTGTGCCATATTGTCAACCAAAACCAGGCTATTATAGTCTATCGACCAATGGTGGTGGTGAGAGTGGAGGGAATACCAAAAAAAAACCGTTTTGGGGTTCTGGAAGAACATTAAGATAATTTTCGACCATGTCAGGTATTTATTTTTATCCACCTCCCCTCCCCCCCCCCCCCCACACGAACACTAAAATTTTTTTTTTTTCCCCCCCCCCCCCCCCCCCCCCCCCAACACGAACATTAAAATCATTCACTTTTGCTCGATACTGACCAAAAACACCCCAATTCGGTCAATCGGCTCAGTTTGGTAGCGGATTAGATGAGTATGGATGACTTTGGGTCTAAATTCAGTTTAGCTTCATTTTGGGGGAGGGGGTGCTGAAGGGTCAAAAACACACAAATTGTTCTTCTTTGAGTCAATCGTTAGAGAATCCAAAGTTGCATAACATATCCAAAAATCAACCTCTTAGGTCAATGAGGAGGGGAGATATGAGAGTTTTTTCCCTTCTTGATCTTGAAAAAAAGCTGTTCCTCCCCTATATCCCCACCAAAACGAGCTAGGAAGTTGCAATTTGGTATGTAAATTTATTAGGGATTCTAAATGTGCCTTTTTAGGGATCCCGACTTTTCAGTTTCATTACATCCCCTCATAGCCCCAAATGTAGTTTTTTCGTCAGGTTCTCTCATTTTTTGAGTTTCTTGAGTTTGTTCCTCGCATAACCCACCTCTAAATAGAGCCACGAAGCTGAAATTTGACATGTTCATGCAGTAGGTCTAGGTACCTTAAACGTGCTTTTCCGGGGTCTCGACTTCTCAGCTTCATTTCTCCCCCTCCCCCTCACACTTTCAAATATGTGGTTTTTTGGTCGTTTTTTCTTAGTTTTTGAGTTTGTTCCTCGCATAACTCCTTTCCAAATTGTGCTAGGAACTTGAAATTAGGTATGTACAGTCAGTAAAGGCCCTAGATATACCTTTTGAGGGGTTTGACTTTTTAACCCCATTCTACCCCCTCACAATCCTGAATTTGTGGTTTTTTGGTCGTTTTTTCCTATTTCTAATGTTTGTTCTTCGCATAAATCCCCTCCAAATTAGGCTAGGAAGTTGATATTACGTATTTGCAGTCTGTAAAGACCCTAGATGTGCTTTTTTAGGGGTTTTGACTTTTTAGCCCCATTTAACCTTTCTTATCCTCAATTTTCATGATTGTAATATGTCACGAAAATCATGCTGAAAAAGCGTCGTAAAGCTAAGGTTTTTCTCCGAGTGTTATAATTTTCGGTCGAAAATTCATGTCGAATGCAGAAATATTTTATTAATGTAGGCGAAAGTTTTTTGAAAACTTTTACATAATCTGTTTGCATCTATGTAACTATAATGGTTGGTTTAATTTTGTAGGTAATAGGTATTTTTAGTACGAGATGATTTTGAAAACTGTATTAAATTCTTCCAAATAATTATATTATCTAATATTATGTTACATTATTATCGAATAATTTTTACTTTTGAAAATTTTTTTCACAGGGTTACGCATTGTGTGTTTTGGATTACGAATTCCAAATTCTCGATAACGCTTTCCTAGTTCATAGGCCTGGTATTAAAAAATTCCGACCGGACCGGGCTCGTGCCATAATATCGAGTAAAACGCAATCAATTATTAAACATTTCAGTTATCCCGAACTTAAAGTATTCTATGGTACACGTAAAGGATGTATCGTCTAACGATGATCGACTTTTGGACGAACTGATTTTTTTTCTATTTACTTAAAATAATGAGACTGGTGAGTATATTATACGTACTGAGTGGTTTGTTGTTATTTTATTAAATTCTATGTATGTGCTTGCAGATAGATATTAAATGTACAGGGCTGAAATGTTGAAACCCTCAACCCTTCGAAATCGAAATTAAAAAGTATCCGATTTAATCATTATTTTCATGTCATCTGTCAAGTGTCAATTTAATTTGGTGTAGAGTTCTTCTTAACGTACAGCTTGACAACTTTTTTCTTCTATTTTATTTATTTATTTTCTTTCTTTCTTTCCTTCTTTTTTTTTTCATAAAATTAAAATGAAAAATGGGAGAAGAAAGAAAAAAAAGAAAAAAAAATTTCAAAATCTCTTCAACGTTTCGATAAATTTATTTTCACTATTTCTTAAAGACATGTCTCGTTTAATTTTTTTTCTTTATTTGAGATTTTTAACGCTCTTCGACATGGTTAAATCGTTTAACTTTGGGTATTCGGCTTAGTTGGTTGGCAGATTAAAATGTCTTGAGAGTTACGATAATTTTGGATATAAATTCAGCTACATCCGAAATCTAGAGGGAGAAGGAAAGCAGAGGAGATAACGAATAAAATCGCGGACCAAATATTAAAATTACAAATTAAAATACAAACATTCCAATGCGTTGGCTTATGAGCCTGATTTTCGTAAAGTAAAATAAACACACGAATCGTTCATTGTGGAATAAAAAAGGGACAGCTCTGTGATGTTTTTTTTGTACAATGGTGAGAATACAGACTAATGACACGAGGGGAGGAGGGATGCGAAAAGCAAACTCGAAAAATAAGAAAAACAACTTTTTCGGGGTTGTAAGGGACAGCAATGAGACCGAAAAATCAAAAAAAAAAAAAAAAAAAAAAAAAAAAAAAAAAAAAACCAGAAGACACATCTAGGACCTCTACCAAGCATACATACCAAATTTCAATTTTTTAAGTCAATTTGGAGGGGAGATATGTGAGGAACAGCCCTTTTTCAAGGTGAAAAAGGGGAAAAGCCCTTATATCTTTCCTCCTAATTAACCTAGGAGGCTGATTTTTAGATATGGTATGCAAATTTGGATCCTCTATCGATTGGTTCAAATATGAACAATTTTTGCGATTTTAGCCGCTCAGCACCCCCTACCCCAAAATAGGGCTATTAACCAAAGTCACATATCTGGGACTTCAATGTTGAATTCCAGCTCACTTGGCGCCCAACGCACTGCGAAACCAACTCGAAAAATGGCAAAAACTACCCTTAAATCCACTTTTTTGAACTGTAATGCGTTTTAAGAGAAGAAAGGGGTATAGTTTTTAAAAAGGCACATGTGAATCCATAGTTAAATGTACTTGTCAAATATCAGCCTCGTAGCTCGAAGGGGGATGGAGGGGAGGGGGGTCCATCACCGCCGAATAATTTCTCCCATGTCAGAAAAGGGAAAACACCTCATTTCTCGTCTTCAAGTACCTTAATTATAAGAGGGTATGTTGGGGAGGGGGCGGGGGGTGGAGCTGATTTTTGAAAAATTTTCCGCTTCATATTTGGTTGAAAACGAGAAATGGTTCCAATTTTTGTTCTCCTATGCCCCCTCTCAAATCTCTGACCGAACTGAATTTTGACTCAAGGTCATCTCCACTCATTTCTTTCTAATTTTTTACGAATTTAAACGATTGTGGTCTATGTCAGGTCGAGTGAATGAAATAGGTAGGCAGCGATAAAATGGAGAGAACACTCTTCACCTCTCCGTCCCTTCACCACTGCATCAATTGTAGATCAATAGCCTATAGTAGCCTGATTTTTTCGATAGTAAATATTACAGGAAAAAATCAAATTAAACATGAAAATCTGCATTAAAATTTGTATTACTTCGTTTTTTTAATTTTTACTATCATAATTCGAATATTACAGACTGTAGAATAAAAGTACATAATTAAATTTTAACTTTAAGAACAGGGGGGTTTCATTCAAAAATCACCCATTAAAAAAATTGAAATATAATTCTATTTACAAAACAAATGGATTAAAACGGAAACAAAAAACAAAAAAACAACAACAATAAAAAAAATCAAATTACAATCACTTCTAACAAATTTTAAACACAAAAATAAATTAAAATCCGAGTGTTAAGGGTTTCACCAGCCTACGCATTTATTTTATTTTCTCCTCTTCCTCTTCACACTAGCATTCGCAATCTATTAGATAAAAAATCAAAATTACGACTTTAATTTTAAAATTAAAAAAAAAAAAAAGGAATGATAGTGAACGAAAAATTTTCAAATTGAAATATAAAAAATGCCAGACTTTTTCTAAATAAATTAACGTGTTTTTTCTTCTTTTATTTCTAACCATTGGTATACTTTTTAAAAGTACACACACTGCGATTTATCGTTTGTACTATTGTATTGTTTTCGTTAATTTTTGTTAAGCTATAAAATATTAAATTTTTTAATTCCTCTCGCACGAGTGAAGCCGAAGCTGGTAGCTCCAAAAAAGAGAAAGAAATTCAAATGTCATTTGTCTGGACGTTAAATTAGAAAAATTTTATGCTCCGGTTATTTAAAACCCAAGATATTAATCTGGTACATAAAACTTTCATTTTCAGACTAAACTTTGGGTTGTTTGAAAAAATTATTATTAAATTTGCTTTATTCGTAAAATTCTACAATCTGAGTCGTATACAAAATTATATTATAGACGTATGCGGTACAATTTAATGACCCAAACAACTTACCTACATCTACCTACATACTTTCCATCGAACCTTCTGACAGCAAAATGATAAAATTTCCAACTACTCGTAATTAGATGATAAAACTGTGTATTTATTTTCATTCGATACTGCTCGGTTCTTTCGGATGCTTACATTTTATCATTTTTTTTCTCCCTGATGCGTATTATTTTATATTTAACCTTTAAAATTGTAAGTAGCTGAATTCAATTTTTTTTTCCGATGAAAATTTTTATCCTCGGGTGTTTACTCGAATGGTTATTTCCATATTCGGATAATATTAGTTTTAAAAATTGTTCGCATGAAAAAAATTTTTTCTACGGAGTTTTTCTAATATGTATGGTCGTATTATATAATATTATCCTTGTATCCTTTAAGGATGATTTCTAAGCGACGAGAGAAATAATTTTTCAGCCTGATTTTCTGTGTCACATTGTCAATGAAAACCAGACTATTACAGTATATTGATCTAGGGCAGGTAAGGAGGAGGGAGAATATTAACGAAATACCATTTGCGTTCCTAGAAGATCATTACAACCATTTTTGTCCATGTCAGATGTTTTTTTTTGTTTTTTAATTTTTTTTATTACTTTATTTTTTATTTATTTATAAAATCGATTAAATTGGAAAAATAGGCTTTGATTGGTGGCTGATTTGATATTCTGGAGTGGGGTTGACCTTGGGTCAAAATTAAATTATGCCCAAATTCGGGGGAGCGGGCGTTGAGGGGCTAAAATCATAAAAATCGCTCCTGTTTGATCCAATCGATAGGCAAACCCAAGATTGTGTAACATATCCAAAAATAAGCCTCCTAGGCTAATCGAGAGGGAAGATAAAGATTTTCCACGTTTTGGTGAAGCCCCTGGTAAAAGAGGGAGAGGAAGGAAATTTGGTAATGTGTTCTGGATGTGCCTTTACGAGGTTTCAACTTTCCATCTTCATTGCATCCTCCTCAAAGTTCCAGAAATGTAGTTTTTTTTTGTTGGTTTTTCTTATTTTCCCTCCGGAAAATCAAAATCATTTACTCAGCTCAGTACCGACTAAAATCGTTCCAATTCGATAAATCAGCTCACTTTGGCAGCGTATTACATATATATGAAGTAGGACGATTTTTGGTCAAAATTCAGTTTTGCTCAAATTTTTGGGACGGGGTGCTAAGTGGCCAAAATCCCAAAAATTGTTCATTTTTGAGCCAATCGATAGAGAATTGAACGTTGTATAACATCCAAAAATCAATCTCTTAAGTCTATTAAGAGAGGAGATATGAGGGTTTCACCCTTTTTGACTTTGAAATGGGCTATTCTTCCTCTACCTCCTCTCAAAATTTAGCTAGGAAGTTTAAATTTCGTGTGTAAATCACTCGAACCCATCAACTCCGATTTGAACGGAACTTGAACAGGTGAAAGAAGTAAACCAGAAAACCTACATCCCAATTTTCAGCTGTAGAAATGTATTTGGGCGCCGTGTAGGGGGGTTTTAAAATTTTGAATTTGAAAATAACGTCATGCCTAAAAAAAAAAATTGAGAAAAAAATTACTTTTTCAAAAACCGTTACTATCGAAGTGAAAATTCTGCAAAACTGTTATTAAAACCAATTCTAATCGTTCTAGAACCTCCAGCAAATTTTTGAAATTTCTCCAGGATTTTCAAAGCGCTGTCAACATTGCCCTAATTATTTTCGCCAGCTGAAAATTTGATGAGGAAAATACCGGATAAATTTTTAAAATCCGCCAGAGACTTCAGTGCGGTCGAAAATGGTCAAAAATTGTTCATCGGAGTCGATTTTAATTAGGAATAAAGTTTTTAAGTGATTTCAATGGTTATGAACGTTTTTTTAAAAAACAGTTTCAATTTTCGACTTTTTTATGATGCGGAAAAGTATACATTTCGAATCGTCTCCTTAGATTCGAAGGGGGAAACTTATTAGTCGATTTTGGTATGCTTACGGTATGCTTCCATCAAATTTTCAGCTGCCGAAATTAATTAGGGTAATTTTGGCGACACTTTGAAAATCCTAGAGAAATTTCAAAAATTTTCTAACGCTTCAGAACGGCTGCAATTGGTTAAAAATAGGCTTGTGGTCTACATAGTGGTCTAATAACCATTTTTCAGAATTTTTCCTTCGGTAATAACGCTTTTTAGGCAAGTAATTTTATTCTTATTGTTTTAAATTTTGAAAACCTCCTCAACTTCGCACAAATTAATTTCGGAAGCTGAAAATTAAAGTGTGGGTTTTCTAATCCGCTCTTTTTATCTGTTCAAGTTTTGTTCGAATCGGAGCTGACTGGTTCAAGTGGTTCTCTTTAAAGTAAGGGCCATTGATGTGCCTTTTGGGAGTTCAGACTTCTCAGGCCCACTAGTTTTCTGGTTGGTTTGTCTTATCTTTTAAATCTGTTCCTCGCATAACTCCCCTCCAAATTGAGCTAAGAAGTTGAAATTTTGATATATCGATTCAGTATAAGTCCTAAATATGTTTTTTTTTAGATTTACTGGCGTTCTAAATGTAGCCTTTGATGATCTGAATTGCGCTCTTCAGAATCACCTTCTACCTGTACCACTGATTAGAAAAAAAAAACATCGCAAAACGACGCTTCTTTTCAATCCACATAATTCTAATCCTCTTCACGAAAATCAGGCTGAAAAAGCATCGTATTGCGTTGCTTTTTTTTATAAATTTCTTTTGTACGAATATAATTGAAGTAGTGAAATCGAAATTGAATATTGATTTCAAGAAAAAGAAATTCCTGATTTTACACATTCCGTCGAATATTATTTTTCTTTTTCTTTTTCCAATACAAAAAAATTGCGTACTCAAAATTTCATTTAAACTTCGTACATCTTTTTATTATTAAAACGTCAAATTTTAATCGAATGTAAATTATAGTAAAATTAAATTCAAACACGAAGCCTTCCCAAGTATATACGTTTAAAAAATCCTAACATAGAAAAAATAATATAAAAAAATTATTATTACACGGTAACGGGATTAAAAAGTATAAAAAACGAGAAAAAAATGACCCCGGTTTTAATTATTCAAATTAACGGATTAAAATTTTTTACGAATGTTTTTAAATTTTTTTTTTCCAACCAGCCACCTTGTAAAACGAGAATAATATCTACATACATCATTTTTATTGTCAGAATAAAACGACTTTTAATACGGTAAACGTTCAATTGTACATACAAAGTTTACATCATTCTTCTGTTCAACAATTTAACAAAGTTAATAATCTAGGATTTAATTTCCGTTGCGATGTAAAAAAAAAAAAAAAAAAAAGTGCATAAATATATTCAATCTCGATTATCTACCTACTACCTAGTAGCATTACAGACATATTCACATGGGCCACAATAAACCATTTATACATAAAAATGATGAGAAACCATCATAATGATTGAATTTTTCCAAGATAACAAGGTCACAATCATTTAAGATGTAATAACGGTAATTTTTTTCTCTTTTGCAGACAAGGGCTGACTTCAAGATACTTACTTGAAGATTGATTCCCATATAATTAGCGAAGAAGAGAATACAACAAACCCCTGATAATTTATTTCAAACTATAAACAGCCATAAATATTTTATTTATAAGGTAATAATATTTTATTATAAAATTAATGAAAAATATTGTTTTCCATTGTTGCAAATACCTATCTACGTTTTGAAGAATAATCATTTTTGTACACTGAATTTTTTTCTACGCGTAATCAGGGTAATCAACTTTATTATATAAAGCGAAATACTTACTGAATTTCTTACGTATGTATACTGATGATAAATTATATATGAAATCTGATTAATCTTGTCAAGTTACCACCGTATATTTTTTTTTTGTTCTTTTGTTAAAACGCTACTTGATAGATTTTTTTTTTTTTAAATAAAATAATTCAATATGTGTAGAAACTCTATGCTAATATTTTGCCGTATGCGATTTTGTGATTTTTCTTAAGATTACTATCTTCTAGATTTATTTCTTCCACATTTAAATACTTACTACTATTTACATTACTGTTAGTATGACATTTTATTTCTTTTTAGCATTATGCTGTGATAATGTCGATATCTTCGTTCTGTTGGCTGTACTATTATTGCTTCTTTATTATAAATATCTTTTTATATTTACAAACGAGATAGCAGCATTGAAAGAGTTACGTTCGTACAAAGTACTTTAGATGGCGCGTTTAATCTTGATTAGAATCTATTAAAAAAAATTACACTCACGGTGCTTCATTTTATTATTATTATTTTTATTTTGTATTTTTATATATTCGTATTTTTTATTTTTATTTTTTTTCTCTTCTAAAGCCAACAGCGTTTCGTGTGTTTTTTTTTTCTATTTCTACTTTCGTGTATTTTTTATGCTCAATTGAATGTTTCGTTTCTATGGTTGTACTTCCGTTTCTAAACAAAATTGCAAAAAAAAAAAATTAATTTTCGAATCTTCCATTTTTGTAGGCGGTACATAATTTTTACTTGTAATAAAGTAATAATGATGTCCTATTATGATTTCTCATCTCATCAACAATCGTTGTATTACAATAACAAATCGATATTCTGTTTACATTCATTTTGCTATGAAATTATAATGATAAAAATAATAGAACTCATGTTAGAGTTTTTTTTGCGTTTAAAAAAACAAAAACCATTCTCGTATATGTTATTACTCTTATCGTGTTCGTAATAAGTATTCATTTGAAAACAAATTTTTGAAAAATTATAATCCACGAGTAAGCAGTATTGATCGAATTATTAATCATTTTATTGTTTGTTTTTATATTATTTTATTATTGTTGTTATTAATTCGTAGCCTGTGTTGTGAATTATGAAAAAGAAAGCATCATGTTTCATAATACCTTAAAACACCGTAATTACGTTGATCAATTTGTCATTGTACATACCTATTCAAGATTCGAACCATTTTTTTATTTCTTAACGACAATTTGTACAGTGAATTTGAATTATATTGTTGTTTATTTATAAAGTAAATGCGACCTGTTTTGAAAAACATTACAAATTTGGGTAATGGGAAAAGGGTAATTTTTTTGAAACTAGTCGCGCCCTCTTTGATGCTAGTTTTTTTCTAACTAGCATCCGAGATGAGATGGAGAAAAAACTTTTTTTTTTTCATTACGTTATCTTTCGTGTATTATATAGTTTAAAAATTATAATTATACCGAATAATGTGTATCGTATTTCGTATTTATGTGTACGATAACATTTTCGAATAAGTAATTTTTTGCCCAATGTTTGAATAATCAAAAGAGATGCAATTTATTGTAAGTTTTAGAGTGCCTTAGGTAATTGATATTTGTCTTTTAAATACGTCGTATTTGATATTTATATAATCGAATATTTGTATTATTGTTTTAATTTTTTCAACGCAAAAATTTTTACCATCTTTTTTGTGAATATTTATTTTGACCATCGGTTTTACGTACGTTTACGAAATTCTACTTAAATTGTTTATACTTATTATTTTAATGTAGTCGATAAATGTATTGTATTAGAGATACGCAACGACGAAAATAAAAAAAATCGTAAAATATAACCGTATTTAGTTTCATTTTTTATTTACAAAAAAAAAAATAATAATAATCTACAATACTGAGATTTGGAGTTTTGGATCAACTAGTTGGTGAAAGATATGTTTGGACAAGTACAGAAAATTCACTCTCCGAAATTACGAATTGAAAAATATGAAGTATTGGCAAAAATAAATTATAAACAATTCAAATGCCATTGAAAATAGCGACATCAGTTTAAAAGTACAATTTTGTCCATAATAACGAAAAAAAAAAAAACTTGAAATAGATGTTAAAATCGTAATCAGAAATTTCTAATTAGTAATAATCCAAGTTGATCATGTTAAAATTTCATAATTTTTAATAAAATGTGGTCCATGTGATAAATATTGTTATTTGCGCCTTCAACCTGGTGCTGCGTATGCAACTTATTCAACATGAAGTTTTTATTTTGCAAACAAAGTGGTTTATTTCAAATTCAGCATTTTTAATTAGAATTTCTTTTCATATTCGCGTTCAGTGGCCTCGAAAACCTTTGAGATCAAAATTTCAACCATATCCGTTGATAAAATGAAATGGTTTTCTTAATGAGAGAGAATATACTAACAAAAATTTTTAATTATTAACGAATTACTTATATCGACATGTTTCTTCAATTTCAATCTATCGAATAATTAAATTCAACCATTTTGAGTATTGCAAATCGTTAAAATGTGGTTTTATCATTAAATATTGATCATATGTAAAAAATAACAACATCATCGAATCTGCCGGCTCAAAAACCCCCCATTTCGATACCTTACTCGATTCTTTTTAATAATTTCACGATTAAAAACAGTTAATGGAGTAATATTTCAAATTTGAAACTGGATGGATGCGTAAGCGCCATCTATCGGAACATTAATGAAATATTTACACTTAACGTGGTTTTTGGAACAAGCGACCTTTTAATATCTTATATGCTCCTAATGAAAAATCCGGCTTTTGCACTCAAATACGCCTCCGCTGCCGACGCTGCTTTGATATTTTGTGTGTCGTTGTGGTTGCATACTGTTTCAAGTCTAGGCGCAAAATTTAAATTTTTGAGTAAGCAGCGTCGGCAGCGGAGGCGTATTCATGTCTAAAATCTGGATTTTCACCAGGAGAATATAGGATATTGAAAGGTCTCTCGTTCCTGATACTCTAAACTTAAAATTTTTATTTTATGTTTCCTAGCGAATATTTAGTCGGGTAAAGTGTCTCCGGGTGGGTTTTCGACCCCGAGGAATTCATTTCTGTGCTCAATTGCGCCTAAAAATCATTCAGTTTCGAAAAAACACGTAATTTTATGAAAAATTTACTTATACGAGTTAAAACAGGTAATGTAAAACAATTTTTAGAACAAATTCGGACTCAGCGATGTCTATTTGGTCATAAAATCGACACTTACATTTCGTATTTATATAAGAAAATGCTGGCGATGTTAAAATTAATTTTGGAAAATTAAAATTTCCAAAAATTCACAATAATGAGCAAAACCGAGCAATCTTTTTCATCATTTCGTAAATTTTATATAATCGAGTACAAACGCGGAAAGTAAAGGTATTTATAAGCAATAAATGATACTTCGATGCGTGTGAGCCATACTTGAAGAAAATCTTAAGGAAAAAAAGAAGTCACATTGTGTAACAAACAAACGCTTGCCTCTTCAAACAAATGCATGCTTTTTGACAACATAACGCCTATGCCACGTGAAAGGGGGTATAATCGACTCCCCTGGTGAAAATTTCAGCCCAATCGTATGCATAGGAGTCAAGTAATAAATTTTCAATTAATTTGAAACATGAGAATTTAGGCTGAAATCATGAATTTAACAAACATATCCCCCTCCCCCTGGAAAACCATGCTTCCTGACAATATTACGCCTATGCCATGTGAAAGGGGGTACAATCGACTACCCTTGGTAAAAATGTCAGCAAAATCGTTTGCATAGGAGTCGGCTAATAAATTTTTAATTAATTCGAAACATGAGAATTTAGGTTGAAATGATGAATTTAACGAACATGTCTTCCTCTCTCCAGAAAACCATGCTTTCTGACAACATCACGCCTATGCCACATAAAAGGAGGTACAATAGACTACCATTGATGAAAATTTCAGCCCAATCGTATGCATAGGAGTCGAGTAATAAATATTTAATTAATTTGAAACACAAGATATAATCAAGAAATATTACATTCACTGAACACCTGTCCCTCCTCCTAACCCAAAGTCATACTTCCTGACAACACAACGCCTATGCCTTGTGTTAGGGGGTACAATCGACTGCTCTTGGTGAAAATTTCAGCCAAATTGTATGTATAGAAGTCGAGTGATAATTTTTTTTTACACTGTAGATGTGAAAAATTTCTGAAGAAACGTGAGTTGCAAAATATTTTTCCCTGTCGAAGAGTAAAAAATTTATGAAGAGTAAAAACTGAAAGTGATTTTCATGGTTTTTCAACTACATAGTACAAGAAAGGGAGGATGATTCCGTTTTGTATTTTTCATTATGTGCATGCGTGTATACTTCGGTTTTTCGCAATGTACATTATCATCCCGTTTTTCATTCGTAATTTTTCTTTTTTCCCATACCACCATAACTTCATAAGATAAAATCTTATAAATAACCTCTCATTCTCAATTTCTCATATCGCCATACGATTTCGTTTAATTCTACAAGTAGTATATAATATACCTGATCTTAGACCACGTTTTATTTCTTCGGATTTTCAACCGAATTCATCTTGTATTCATCCAATTTCAGTATTTCATCAACCGAATTTACATCATTTCTATCTGTGAAAAATTCAACAAAGATTCAACGCTAATATTTCTACTGGTTTTCTATCATTTTCTACTTTCTTCCTACATCTCTGAAGAAATATTCCAAACACGTATTTCAACAGAGCTGATATCAATTTTTCAACGACAATTACTAAACATTAGTGAAATATGTACGATTGTTGAAGTATCAGTAATTTTATAAAAATTCTCATTCACAATTGTGAAATAAGTATCTTCATTTTAATACCTACTTAACTTATTTACAGAAATTTATTTTAAAAAAAAGTAATACTCTTAACAATTATTTATTAATATTTTAACATATTGCAGGAATATTATCTTTTAAGCATTACCTATAAGTAGGTAATTAATCAATTTTTTAGTCTCTTTTCACCATTATTCTGAATCTGACGAATCAGTTTTTTTGACACGTCCATTTCATTCAATAATATTCCCATGGCAGTTAATACATCTTCTTGAAGAAAAAATTCATATAAACTCCAACCTACCCATTTCATAAATCCATCATGAATTCTAGCAGATATTAATCTGTATGCCTTGACAACATCCTTACTGAACATTTCAACTGAAACATTTGCTTCATCTAATCGCCTACGAAGGTTTTTTACTGATTCATTAGGCAGATCAAGATAATATTTGAATTTTTGATACCTTCTCTCTTCATGAAGCTCATGATTAGTTTTTCCTTTCAACCTCTCTCTATCCCATACAATCTTTTTTTCTTCGAAATCACTATCATATGGTTGCGGGAAATTGTTTTCTTCGTAATATTCAATTTGTTGTCGCATAAGTACAAACCAAGTCCATTCTTCAGCCCATTCCTAAAAAAATATCCATGTAAATTTTCAACATGAACACTTCTTGCACTGCAAATTCAAAAAAATTCCAAAAATTTAATTACCATCTTCTCCTTCAATCTTCCTTTTTCTTCAAGCATTTGGTCCACCATAATTGCTCACTCCACTATCATATTCATGCAATTAAAAATTAAAATTGAAACAAAATAGTTCAGTTCCCAATTCATTTACCTATATTTTCAGATAATCTTTGGTAACAATCAAAATTGTATAAAATTCATTATTAAGACTCACACATTTATATAAATTTCGATCACTTAACATTAAATTTTTTATACCAATGAAAAGATCTGTAGTTCGAATTCGATCATTAGAACTAATTGATTTATTGTAGTAATCATAGCATTTATTATTTTTCTGAAATTTGTATGGATCATAAACACATGAAATTTTAATATCAGGGGTCCTTCTGTTTCCATGAGTAATTTTACCCAAGTTTTTGAATAAGGAACTTGATTATTGATTTCCTTAGTAGTATAGTTCTATCATAAAAATTAATCACAGAATCACCTAATTTTCTAGTTTGAATTCGACATAAATATCCATTTTCAGAATTTTTCTCTTTTTTAATTTTCCAAAATGAAACAACTTCTATCTTTTTCTTAGAGGTAGAATTCAAATATTCAAAATTATTAACATTTAATATGTCAGTATCTTTGAGCCATTCTAATCTATACACAAATTCTTGTTCAGAAAAAGTGACATTACAAAATAATGTAATTTCATCATTATCAATTCTTTTTTGTACCCTCAAAAATAAATCATCAGCTTGCTTGGATAAAGCGAAAAGGAAAAACAAAATATTTATTTTTAAAAACCACTTCATTTATTACAAATTTTTTTTAATGAACTACAACAGTATTTTTCAATGGATTATATCTGGCTTGATCTGATGTAATTACCAAACAATTAATCACGGAATCAACTGCAAATGAATCCCACCATTGAAAATTGATTTTTATATAATGACAGTCAAAGGATATTTGCTAACATAATCATTATAATCAACTAATGATAGTTGAAAAAATGTGAAAATTTTGGCGTTGAACCTTCGTTGAAAATCTGGTCCAGAAGTTCAAGGTTCAAGTGCTCGTGCAAGAGTAGTTCTAGATAGAAATATTAGTGTTGAATCTTTGTTGAATTTTTCACAGGTAGAAATGATGTAAATTCGGTTGAAATACTGAAATTGTTTTTATTAGTTGTTTAATAGGTAAAAATATAATAAATACGTTTAGGAAACTGAAATTGTTTTTATTGGATATTGAACAGATAAAAATATAATAAATACGGTTAAAAA
>FIZR01003208.1:0-24328 GCA_900060175.1 Ferrisia virgata
CATCTACCGTTGGTCGATAGACTGTAATAGCCTGGTTTTCATTGACAATATGACAAAGAAAATCAGGCTAAAAATAATGTATTCTGATTAAAAGAAAAAAATAATAATTCAATTTTTTATACTGTCAGAAATTATAAAATTTTGTATTTTTACTTCATTATCTTGAAAAATTTTCAAAAAATGAAAAGTTGTACAACATATCAAAAAACTAGCCCCCTAGGATAATTAAGACGTTCAGTGTTATGGTAGGCAGGAGGTCGCTTTTTTTGATCTTGAAAAAATACTGTTCCTCTGATATCTTCCCTCCAAAATGAGTAAGAGAATTAAATTTTGATTCTGAAATTCAATGAGAGTCCTAGATTTACGCTTTAGCAGTTTCAATTTTTCAGCTTCTGTGATTTTAAAATTTTGTTCTGCGTATATTTTGTAGTATCAGAAGGCTATTTTGGGCCATTTGGCTCGGGCCTGAACTAAAATATCCTCTACATTCCGGATAGACATCAGCCTACAGCCAAATACTGATCTATTGTCTATCTAGTCGAGCTACATCACACCTTTCTTTGTGAATAAGCCTAGCAATCAGATGAAATTTAGGTCACATGGTTCAAATTAGGGTCACATACCTTGTGGGGTACATTAGTGCAAAGAACTGAAACACCATCAAGAGGTTAACACCTCATGGTACTTGAAATAAACTACATCACGGATGACAGGGAAAGCAAACAAAAAATTCTATAGAAACTCGTTTACAATATAAAGAAGGTGCAACAACGAAAGCTAAGTACTCCCACTCTAACCTAGGTAACCAGTTAGGCACAGATGACACGCGCAGAGCGAGGATAATGAAGAGGCTGAGACTTGTGGGTAGGTAGGTACAGGTACCTGGTACAGGTACCTACCTATCTACCTACAATTTCCCTTCTAAATTGAGCAGCTGAATTGAAACTTTGCTTGCAACTTTAATAAGTGGTCCTGGATTTTCAACTGTATACTCCAATATCAACCTCTGTCTTTAGCAATTATCAAGAAAAATTACAATCCTTGGATGAAACAATTAACTCAACATGCTTTTTTTGCATTTCTTTGGTCTGGAAAAATGGATTTCCGGTCATTTTCCCGAATGCAATATTCTAAATGATCGATTTCCTGTAAGGAAGAAATCCAACAAAATTTATTGCATTGCGAATCGAACAGGGAAAGCTTTAAACTTGTACTATTAGCTTATAACGAAATAGCACTTCATTCAATTTGACAATTAATTTAGAACTTGAGGACACATTTCATCTATGTGATCTTAGCACTGCTTTCTGTACAGGTTCCTTATTCGGCGGAGTTTTCTGACGAGTTGAAAAAAATCGTCCTGTATGAACTGTACCAGGGACTGTTCAGTGCTCGGGGTGTTCTTTGGGCTTCCTTTTGATATTCATTGGGTTACCATCGCCCCGCCCCATCTTATTACTTCTTTCTAGGGATTTTGACCGAATATGAGTTGATTCTTTCGACCCAATGAATACAGCTAAATTGGCATCAGCAGATTAGCTTTCTATCTACTATACTCGTAATTTTTGATTTTGCATGACACATATGTGTTGTAGATTCGTAGGTTGATGTATTTCTTCGTTCACTATCATGGAAATTATAGCTTCTTAAGAAAAAGTCATCCAGGAAAATTTTGTAGGTGAATATTGATTTGGATATAGTGATTTCTTGGAAAATATTCATCAAGGAAAGTAACTTCGGGGAAAATGAGCTAGAATCTGGAAAATGAATTGCTTGCCCATTAAGTCTCTCTAATCTACCTTCAAGGATGAAACTGATATGCATTATTTTGTACTTACAACCCCGAATTTTCAAAACAAATTATTTTATACCTAGCTCTATCATTTTCAATTGAAACACTCGACTACCAGTAAGTACAAAACGAGATATTTGAAATCCAACTTGACTCGATGGATATTTCAACAGTATGCCGAATACTCTGAAATACCTTTCATCTTTATCGATTATTTACCTATATTAAGTTGTGAAGTTACAATAACTATACCAATAAAAGCTTTCTTTATCGTCTCTGAGGTCATTCAAACGAAGGGGCGAAACGTGATAAGAAATGTCAATACATAACTTTTTATTGAAGAGTACCATTATCACACGTAATTACTTTACAAAATCAATGCCTACCTATTACATACATGTGATACCTATCGCGTTGCACACGTTTAGTTCGTTGACTTGTAAACCATAAAAAAATACAAGAAAAAAAAAAAAATCTGAAACTCGCACTTGGATTACATGGAAATCGAATTATTGTAAGCTGAAAAAGTAAGTTCATAAAAATAATACTCGGCGTATACGCAAGTTATAATCCTTTCTTCTCCATACTTCTTTTCAATCAATTGAAATAATCCATCCTGCTAAAACGATTCTGACACACAGATGAACATCATCAACCATCACGTATTAAACAAGATTTTAATTTCTCTACACGGCACCAAAGCTTCCACCTTCCATATAAGTGAATGGCACATCAACGAAAACTTCGTAAGCGCAGGCAATAACTACTGCGCCCCAGTTTATCAATTAATCATTCGCTACCAAACAGTACGAGACCAGGAAAACGATAATGCGACCAAAGAAAATACATTTTTCCTCAAAGTACCAACCAACGGCAATCCGTTGCTTTATAATAAATTGGCAGAATGGAGTTTCTACGATAAGGAGGTTGTCATGTACACCGAAGTGCTGCCCCAAATGTACGCAATCGAAGGCGACAACGAGTACTTCACGCCCCCCATTTACTACTTCGACGATAAAATGTCTCTGGTGTTGAAAGATTTATCGCAATCCGGGTACAAATGCGCTGACAGAATCAAACAACTCGACTTCGAGCACTGTTTCTACGCTCTCAGATGTCTGGCTAAATTTCACGCTCTATCCGTAAAGTTGGAAAAAGTCGGTGGTTTACCAGAATCTGTAAAATGTTCCACTTGCATAAACATCGAAACGTTCGAAACAAAGCCACGGCCTAATGATGCGGGTACTTCTTTACCATCGTTGATTCCAACATTTATCGATAATTTACCGCAAAAGCTCAAAGATCGATATCCGAACATGGTAACGTATATCAGAAATCTATCGTCGCCGCAAACACTAAACAAAATGGCCGATAATTTGACCGCTATCAAATTAAATGTTTTAAATCACGGCGATTTCCGAAACAATAATATTATGTTCAAGTACAACAAATACGAAATGATCGAAAAAGTAAAATTAATCGACTTTCAATTAAGTACGTGGGCCAGTCCAGTTCGTGATTTGATATATTTCACCATCACCAGCATGAAATTCGAAGTTTATCAAAAATATTTCCCATTACTGATGAAAGTTTACTTGGAGACGTTAAATAAAGCGCTACATCGATTGGACTGTCCAACTTATGACATGAGCAGCCTTTTCCACGATATGGATATCATGTATAATTTCGCATTGTTCACACTATGCTGCATGATGCCAATTGTTATGTCTGATCCGGACGATCCTGTGGATTCCAAAGAACTGTACAGAGATGATGATGGCAATATAAATGCAAGCGTAGCTAAGACGTTCAAACAACGACCTTTTCGAAATATTGTAGACAAATGGTTCGAACATTTCGCTCAAAAAGGTATCGTATAACGTAGTTCCAATAGAATACCATATTGCAGGCGCCTTTAACATTCCATATTGAAGTGCAATATACCACGGGTATGTTATACGAATTTGTTAAGTCGTGATAAATTTTTTTCTGACTTTATCGTCAATTTCATACAAATGTATACTGGAAAAGTACATCATTACCAAACGTAAGTTACAATTTACCTGTACTTTCGATAGCCTGATTTTCTATGTCATATTGTCAATGAAAACCAGGCTATTATAGTCTATCGACCAAAGGAGGATGGGAGGGGGGATATTAACAAAAACCGTTTTGAGGTCCTAAAAGACCATTAAGACGATTTTTAGCCATTTTAGATATTTATTTTTATTTTTACCAGCCTGCTTTTCTATGTCATATCATCAATGAAAACCAGGCTATTACAGTCTATCGACCAACGGCAGATGGGAAGGGGGAGATATCAACAAAATCCGTTTTGGGGTTCTAGAAGACCATTAAGATGATTTTTAGCCACTTCAGATATTTATTTTTATTTTTTTCCCGAACGTTAAAATTATTTAATCCGCTCGATACCGACCAAAATCACTCCAATTCGGTCAATCGCCTTAGTTTGGCGGCGGATTAGATGTGTATGAGTTAAGATAAATTTGGGAGGGAGGGGGTGTTGAGGGGTCAGAAACACCAAAATTACCCCTTTTTAAGCTAATTGATAGAGAATCAAATGTTGCACAGCATATCCAAAAATCACCCTCCTAAGTCAAATAGGAGGAAAGATATGGGAGGTTTCCCCTTTCTTGACTCTGAAAAAGGGCTGTACCTCCCCTATCTTCCCACCAAATGAGCTGGGAAGTTGGAATTTGGTAAGTACATTCAGTTCGTGGCCTAGTTGTGCCTTTCGGGGGTTCCAACTTTTTAGCTCCATTACACCCCCATACACTCACAAAAAAGTGGTTTTTAATAGGTTTTTTCATTTTTGGAGTTTTTTGAGTTTGTTTCTCACATAACGCCACTTAAAATTAGGTATGTACATTCAGTAGGGGACCTAGATGTGTCTTTTGGGGGTCTCGACTTTTCAGCTCCATTTCACCCCTACACAGCTCCCAATATGCGGATTTTTTTTGCCGTTTTTCCTTATTTTTTGAGTTTTTTACCCGCATAACTTCTGTCCTAATTGAGCTAGGAAGTTGAAATTAGGTATGTACATTCTGTTAGGGTCCTAGATGTGCCTGGGGGGAGGGGTTCGACTTTTCGGCTCCATTACACTCCTTTACAACCCCAAATATGTGGTTTTTTGGTAGTTATATCTCGATTTTTTAGCTCCATTGAATTCTTCCTACCCGCAATGCTTTTTTCAATTATCATAATTGTAATATGTCACGAATATCGAGCTAAAAAAAGCATCGCTAAGCGAGTTTTTTTTTTTTTTCAGGTACATTGCGAATAGATGAAGAAAACATCTCTGTTTTAGAAAATAATAATCACTAAGCAATACGTAAATAACCCTACTGCACATTATAATGTCAATAAAACTTACATTTTTTGTTGTTGGAAGCACCTTTTTCTCTAACTTGAAGAAACTTTCCAGAAGATCTGCCCCCGTTTACCTCACCATTACATCACAATTTTACAAATCGTACCAAGAATCATTCACTACTACACTAACAATGGAACCTAAAAAATTTGCTTTTTCCAGAACTAAATATCAATAGATAGAACAACATGTGAAATAACAGCTATAAAGCCAAATTTTCGATTACCAAAATTAATCTGAAGTTCTGAACACTTTTGGGAAGATATTAAAATTCACAACCGATGCGATATTACTAAAATGAAAAAAAAAATTAATTTTTTTGAATGTACAACATTCGCGTAAAAATATCAAATAGTTGATAATAATATCCAACTGCCATGGAGCTTCCAATACAGTTCAATTTTTTTACAGAATTTTCAAGCAGTCCCTCTCTCTCTTACCAATGCTACCCCAATTACAATAATAACTGAAAATTTAACTATGGAATTCAGTCGGCATACAAACTGGACTAAATAAAAGCACATTTTTCTCCATGACAAAAAAATTACTGAATGTACATACCAAATTTCAACTTCCTAGCTTAATTTGGTGGAGAAATAGGGGAGAAACATCCCTTTTTCTGGATCGAAAAGGGAGAAAACCTGATTTTTGGATAAGCGAAACACGATTTGATTCTGAATCAATTAGCTTGAAAAGGGACAATTTTTGTGTTTTTGACCCCTCAGCACCGCTTCCCCCAAAATGGGGCATAAGTGAATTTTGATCCAAATTCATCTCCACTGATATGTTTCTAACCTGTCACCAAACTGAGTCGATTGACCGAATTAATTTAACCGTTTAAAAATTGCAAAGATCCAAACCACCACCACCACCCCCTCCCTCATCGCCTAAGAGTAGCATGGGCCGAAATGACGGCGATTACCTTCACCATACCAATACACTGAGAAACTAGCAAAAAAGAGCAAAATTTAAAGACCCAAGATCGAATTTCGATCTTTTTTGTACTCGTCGTTTCTGATTAGCCTATTAACCTACGATCCGTGTGCCCAACTTTCAGCAGCCGACGTTGATCAGGACACTTTTGGAACAGGTTTGAAAGTTCTAGGGGGAAAAAAATTGAAATCCGAACTGAAAAGTGTAGAGTAGCCATTCAGTAAATACATAAACATATTAAAAAACCAGATTTAATGGCAGTTAATTCTATGTACGAATTAAATTTATCTCAACTGTCGGGAATTTTGGGCGAATTTTGAATTTTTCATATTTCTACCAATTTTTATGACTTCATAATAGCGATATAGATATGCTTTTCACAAATCATACCTCTCGGTAAAAAATTTAACCAATCAGAATCTCTTCGTCTGCAGCCTCTCAATTTCAGTGAAACTTTTTACATTCAAAAACAAGCGAACGATATTTCAATCAAATATTTTAAATAAACACAATCCCATACGAATCCAAAGTACGAGTAGGGATACGATTTTTTTCATTATACAGGTCGCCTCACGTATCAAGGTCAAGGGCAATAATGATTTATTTGAAGCTCTATTATCTGAAATCGTCGTATTTGAAACCATGAATCTAGAACGAGATAGAAGTGTATGATTCGAACCAATTTTCTTTTGTTATCAATGCCGATATTCTCGTAAAAATTTTATAGTTACATGAATGAGATTTGTTATCGTCAAGTGAATGCACTCGAACTCGAGTATGAAGATTGATTTTAAAAAGCTGCGATACTCAATCGTCGAAAATTATCGCATAAATACCTATACAGCACACATGGAGTATCATTACAAATGAAATTTAGTATGGTAGCGTGAACGACGTTAGTTCGGCGGACTAGAAAATACAAAATTTAAAACGATTGCAGATCCCCAAAAAAAAAGCAAAATTCAGCCCTCCCAAGTAAGTATTCACTAAGACACAAATTTTAGGAAAAAAAATTCCACACACCTCTTTTGGTCTTTATGCAATAAACGTTATTTATTTTTTCCCTCTCATTGGCTAAAAAATGTTGAAAAAATTCTGGAATCTAGTCCCTTTTTTTCACAACTAATTTCATTTTCTAGCATAAACACGCCTTTACGTCAACTTTTTATTAAGTAACGTGCGTTTTTTCATTATAGCGGCGGAGGAGAGTAGTGCAGTAAGGATAGTTTTTGCAATGGAAAAAATTTAATTTTTTATGGCTGATGCATACGCCTCTGATTTATACTATTTCAATGCGTATCGTGCAAGACGTTTGGTCTACACCGAAGGCGCGTCTAATGTGATAAAGAATTTACAAGCATAGTTCATCGCACAAATTGAATAATTGCTGAATCAATGATTTTCTCATAAAACTAACCGGTGAGAACGATCAAAATTGTTCATCACCAAACTTCGTTGATTCCATTTTTTAAAAATTTTAATCATATAGAGGACAGTTAATGAAAAGGGAGAGGAGGGTTTAAGAAATGTCAGATCAATTTTTTTTTTGAATTGAAACCAAAATTGAGGATTGCCTTGCCACCTACACGTGCTGAAATCCCATTTTGAAAGTTGATTAGTTGAAACTGAAACGAACATAAAAAAGTCACTTCATAATAATTTTTCAGATTTTCAAAATTTAGTGCTTATCATGAAAAGTTGAGCTCTCGTGTCAAAAATTTAAATTTGAGGTTTCATAATTCTTTTCAACAATTCTGAATCTTCTTTCCATTCGCTACAAATCCGCGCAAAGGGATTTATCTTGGGTTATAACGATACCAGAATATAAATCTTCAATGAAGAAAAAATAACCATCGCTTTTCGATGTTTTTTCAGCCTGATCAAGGGAATTGAAAAAAGGGTTTAATGGGGCTAAACAGTCGCAACCCCTAAAAGGCACATCAAGGATCCCCACCGACGGGACGTGGCCAATTTCAAATTCCTAGCCCAATTTGGAGGGAAGTTATGCGAGGAACAAACTATAAAAATTAAAAAAATAGACCAAAAACTCACATAGGGGAGGAATAGCCCCTTTTTTCAAGGTCAAAAACAGGGAAAACCTCCATATCTCCCCTCCTAATCGACTTAAGAGGGTAATTTTTGGATATGTTATACAACTTTTGATTCTCTATCAATTAGCTTAAAAAAGGGCATTTTTTTTGTTTTTGATCTCTGAACATCCCCTTCCCCAAATTGGAGCGTAACTGAATTTCGACCACAGTTCATTCCCACTCATATATACGTAATCCGCTGCCAAACTGAGCCGATTGACCAAATTGGATCGATCTTGGTCGGTGTCAAATGGAGTAAATGATTTTAATGTTCGGGGGAAAAAAATAAATACATACCTGACATGGCTAAAAATCGTCTTAATGGTCATCCAGGACCTCGAAACGGATTTTGTTGATATCCCCCTTCCCCTCGTCCGCCGTTGGTCGACAGACTGTAATAGCCTGGTTTTCATTGACAATATGACATAAAAAAAATCAGGCTAAAAATTGTAAATGTTGGAAAATTGCAAAGACCACACTCACCCTCCAAGCCTCATTATTGAAAGGAGGAGGCTTGCAATGCCGGATTTCCCTTCACTATATTGTTGAGAGGAATTCGAAGAAAAATTTTGAATAATGTTAGAGGACCGAAGATCAGATTTGGGTCGATTTAATGTAGAATTAGCCCGGTTCATTGTGATACATTCAAAAACAATATACCACCGTTTCTCCCTCTCTTCCACCTATCCTAATCTGCGTACAAAAATTCAAATTTAATAATAGATCAAAAGGAAAACACTACTTGTTTCATCCATTTACTCTTCCTCGTCTCGTATCATCTGCACTCAACTCAAGTAGGTATCAGTTGACTGGAACAATTAGAAAAAAGCTACAAGTTGAACAACCATGTTCGATGAAGATGAGAGGGAAAAAATTAGTCTTCTCTTAATGGCCATGTTATTAATAATTGATAATCAAAATTTAGAGGTACACAGAACGTACAGATATCCTGGTCCACTACCGATACCAGTTTCCTCCAATTTTTACATTTGCAACTAACGTTCGGTCGTACACTCGTGAAATTTCCACCATCAATGATGTAAGGATTTATAAAATACATTAAACTTGAATATTACATCTTCACCGATACAAGTTATAAAGAAATTAATGAATAAAATGATAAGAAGCAAATACTATAAGCCTACCTAGAATAAAATTACCATATGTACTTGATCGAACAAAACTCGTTTCAACATATAAGTAAGTCTACCCAGTTAAAACGTGAACACGCACAATTCTTCAAAGTGTAGTTGTGCAGTGTGCGTAGACAGTTCCATACTATTTTGTGACTGTAACAAAGTAACTGGTTCGAGGGTTGACGAAATGGTTACGGTTTTATAGCATATTAGTTACACAACGAATAACCCTATAACATTACGCATGACTTGAATATATTGATCAAATTAGTTTTTCAAATCTACCCTTCGCGGTGCGTAATCATGTTTGAATATAATTCGTTCGGGTTTTATACCATTAGCTTAATATTATGCGCGAATCTCACTAGTGGTGTACTTTTATCAACGAGACAAGGTATTATAAAAGGCCAAGTATCAAAAAGCAGAGCAGGTCGAACATTTTAGAGCTTTTATAGTATCCCGTACGCGCAACCTCCTGTGGGAGAACTAAGATACGAGGTTTGTAAAATATAGGTACATAGATTTTAACTCTGTTCAAAGGAACTTGCCAACACTATATACATTTGAATGTTGAACAAATATGTACACTCAGGTGGATCGAAAAAAAGAGATACCTTGGATTTTCAGCAAACTCATGTAGGTGGTTAAATGACCCTCGCTCAAAGCGGAGTGTTGCTAAGGCTCCTCAAAGTAGGGTCTTTTTCGAAAAAACGCGGTATTTCGTCATTTTATCCCCTAAAAATGTGGTGTAGGACCACGGACACAGAGATGAAAAAGTGCCATTTGAGTTTCTGGGTCTCCCTATACCATTGGCATCTCAATCCGAAACAACTTATAACCATCTACCAGGGAGCTGAAAATTTGCATATCGTAAAAATTGATATATTTCACTTTTTAAAAAAACGCTATGAAAAGGGGTTTACCTCAAAAATGAGTAAAAAAATTTTTTAATGTAGAAAAGTGAATTTCAACTGAAATTACACAAAAATTTTGCTTTACAGACCAGCCGAACTTTTAATTCCAACATCGTTGAAACTATTGCCATGATTTTAAAAAATTTTTCGATTTTTAGCCTAATTTTTACGTCATATTGTCAATGAAAACCAGGCTATTACAGTCTACCGACCAACGGCGGATGGGAAGAGGGAGATATCAACAAAATTTGTTTTAGGATCCTAAAAAACCATTACCACGATTTTTAGGCATGTCAAATATTTATGTATTTACTTTTTCCTCCCTCGAACATTAATATCATTTACCCCGTTCGACATCGGCCAAAATCGATCCAATTCGGTACATCGGCCCAATTTGACAGCGGATTAGACATACATGAGTGGGGAAGAACTTGGGTCAAAATTCAGTAAGGGCACAATGGGGGGGGGGGGGAGGTGTGCTGAAGGGTTAAAAATGCAAAAATTGCCTTTGAGCCAAGTGATAGAGAATCAACAATTGTATAACATATCCAAAAATGAACCTCAGAAGTCAATTAGGAGGGGAGATATGAAGGTTTCCCCATTTTTGACCTTGAAAAAAGGTTGTTCTCCCCCATGCCCCTCACCAAATTCCGCTAGAAAGTTGAAATTTGGCATGTACATTTAGTAGGGGTCCAAGATGTGCCTTTTGGGAGTTCCAACTTTTTAGCCTCTCTCCATCCGCTCACAGCCCCAAAAAAGTAGTTTTTTGATCGTTTTCTCATTTTGAAGTTTTTTGAGTTTGTTCCTCGCGTAACTCCCATCCAAATTGAGCTAGGAACTTGAAATTAGGTATGTACATTTTCAAAACTAACCTTTTCATCGAAGAACCCACTAAAAATTTGCCTCTTGGATTCAAAGAGACTCCCAAAAAATTTTGGCCTGAAAAAATAATTTTAACCCATGCCGACTTCACCCTGAAGTAGATAGATGAAATAAAACAAATTCACGGGGGTGGTTAACTTTGAGTTGAGAACCCACCGTACAAAATGTTATGCTACAACTTCAAGTGGGGGGGGGAGCTATGGAACTTCAAAATTGTCATTTTCGAAAAAACACGTTTTAAAAAAAAATGTCAATTTTGTAGTTCCAGAGTTTTACCCCCCCCCCCCTCGAGGTAGAGCGACAAAATTTTATATGGTCGGTTTTCAACTCAGAGTTAATTATCTCCCTAAATTTCATCAAAATCCGAGATATGTTTTTTTCCATTCACCTTATAAGTTCAGGGTCAAGTCGGCAAGGGTTGAAATTACTTTTTTGACCCAAATTTTTTGAGGGTTCGTTTGTACCTAAAATGAACACTTTGAGGGGGGTGCCCCGGTGAAACGACCGAAAAAATATTTTTCCCTATATAATAATTGAAACCCTAATGTACACTTAGTGGGGGAGGGGTCCTAGATGTGCCTTTTGATGTTTTGACTTTTCAGCCCAATTTCAACCCCTTACAACTCTAAAAAAAGGGGGTTTTTGGGTAATTTTTTTCCAATTTTCCGAGCTTGTTCCTCGCATAACTCACCTTCAAATTGACCTAGGAAGTTCTTGTGATGTGCCTTTTGGGGGTTTCGACTTTTTAGTCCCATTCAACCCCTTCTACCCGCTATGCTGATTAGGAAAAAAGCAAAACGAAGAAATGCTTTTTTTTTTCAATTTTCACGATTAGAGTGTCACGAAAATGAAGCTGAAAACACCTAAAAATCAATTTTTCAGTTGGCTACTCCGCAATGCAAAATTTTTAAGCAATTTCAATTGTAATTAACTTTTTCAGGCTGGGAACATTTTTTTAACCCATTATTAAGGAGAAAATCCCTTCCGCTGCGTTTATTTTTTTGGAAAAATGAAATACGTCGATTTTTACGATCAGCAACCTTTCAATCCGCTGGTAGGTGCTAATAAAAGGTATCGGATCGAAATTCCAATGGTACAGCGATACGCAGAAACTCAAATCACACTTTTTCAGCTCTGTGACCGATATCATACACCATTTATAGGGGGTAAAAATGACGAAAAATCGCCTTTTTTTTGAGAATGACCACACCTTGAGGATCCATAGATCCCCTCCTCCTCCTCTGTAAGCTAGAGACACAAAATATTGTGTAAGAGGTTTTCAACTTGAATTCAACCACCTACCTAAGTTTGGTCAAAATCCGAAGTATGTTTTTTTTTTTTCGTTCCACCCTTGTGTACACGTATATGTAAATTTGAGTACATGTAGAGTCCAGTAGCTGCAAAATCGTGGGAAGGTGTAAGAGATGGCACCATTCTACCGCCAGCTTGTATACAATATATGTTGCACAGGGGTGTCCATGGACAGGAAGATTGCCTTTACCTAAACGTCTATACTCCAAAAGTAAGTGCTTACCAAAGTAGTTGAATACTGCATTCGTTTTTAATTGCGTTATCATCTAAACGCATTTATTTCTCAGATAACAAACGAGACACTATTACCAGTAATGGTGTTCATTTACGGTGGTCTTTTCATGTATGAAGATGCTTTGCCGCATAGATACGGTCCTCATTATTTTATGGACAAAGATGTTGTATTAATCACATTTCATTACAGATTGGGAAGTCTTGGTAATATCTGAACTAGTATCACTGTCTTTTTCTCGAACGTAGAAATAGTCATAGCCGAGTATCCGATGAAAATGAATAATTTCGTTTTTCTTTTTTCACTAGGCTTTCTGAGCACCGAAGATGAGATAATACCCGGTAATTACGGACTTAAAGATGCAGTCGCCGTGCTTCGATGGGTTCAACAGTACATCGCTGATTTCGGTGGAGACAAAGACAAAGTAACATTATTCGGAGCTAGTTCTGGCGGTACGAGCACCGTTTTAGCTTTATTTGCTCCTTCAACCAAAGGTATAGGTATTTTCATTCGCTTGCTAATCTTATCAAAATTAATTTCCACACGACATGCCTCTTATGCTGATTGAATTATACCAACATCGTGTCTTGCTTCATCCGCCAATACAGGCCTGTTCCATCGTGTTATATCTCAAAGCGCATTTATTCCTGGCTCATACGATCTAAGATCCGGTAAAGCAAGAATGAACGCGTGGAGATTGGCTTCAATGGTCGGATGTGATACAGAAAACGTGAAAACATCGCAAGAACTTTTGAAATGTTTGAGAAACACTCCAGCCGAAAAGTTGGCTTCTTGTAACCACGAATTTTTTGTAAGCTAATCGTCGCAATTAGTACGGTCTTGATTCGGAAATAGAAAACATCGAATCGTTAATTCATTTGAAATCTCAAACGATGTGTTTTACAGATCCACGGAGTTGTGATACCGGCCATACCATGGAGTCCTGTCATAGAAAATGAAAAGGTATCCGGAGCTTTTCTTGTTGACCAGCCAAGTAAACTACTAGGACGAAGTACAAATATACCTTGGATAATGGGCATCACTTCTAACGATGGAGGATTGATAGCATTACGTGCGTACTCAAACATCTCGCTGGTAATTTTACACTTTACACGAATCTTGTCGAAAAAAAATTTCAATGATGTCTATATACCATTCGACATATACACAAATATGTACAGAAGGAAAAAAATCTGTAATACAAATCAATCAAAAAGTACTAATAGAAAAAAAAAAATTTCAAATTCTTAGTTACGTACCTTCGTTCCGACGGTAAAGATCTAATAAATCAGCTCGATACAGACTACAAAACATTTTTACCGCAAATTCTTATGTACGAATACGATTATAAAAACAAAGATCAACTCGACTCCGTTTCCGAAGCATACAAACGTCATTATTTCGGCGATAACAATATCAGCCAAGATATTTACGGATTTTCCAAAGTAAGTATTCGCTTGAAAGTTGACGAGAAAATGTAAAAAATAGGAAAAAACGATTCGTTCGATAATAGCTGATCATTTCTTCAATCAGATGTACACATCAGTAATTTTTTCTACAAGCGTTAAAATGGCTATGGAATTGTATAAGGGGCCGAAATACCTTTACTATTACGATCATAGGAATAAAGACTCATTTGCCAAGATGCACTTTCCCGAAGCTGACGTCGAACTAGGTACACGATGGATTTTTGATCACACACATACAAGATTTCTCATTTCGCATGTCAAGAGCCGTACCTATCTTAAAATCTAAATTTTTTAAACTTTACTACTCAGGCGTTATTCACGGCGACGAACTGATAAGCTTTTTCAATTGGTCATCTTATGTTACACCAGTCAACAAAGGCGTTGACTTCACCGTATCCGAAAAAATGATCGATTTGTGGACCAATTTCGCTGCAGATGGGTGAGTATACTCAGTACATACAAAGACAGATACAGAATTAATTTTCCTCATAATAGATACGTGGTTTGAATTCTTTTTCATCATCCCCGCAGCGATCCGAATTACAAAAATCAAAAAATATGGAATCCGGTAGAACCATCCAAGTTAAATTACTTGCATATACGAGATGGTAATTTTCAAATGAAAGATGAGCTACTGAAAGAAGAATTCGAATTTTTAGATAGTGTCATTATCGAAGATTAATTATACTTTTTTAAATAAACCTGTACTCGGTCTGAATACTGAATTAATTTCAATTTCAATTTTTCATCCGGAAGACTATACTAACTTCAAAAGTAAAAATAGCGAAATACCGCTGTTTTCAGATTTTAGAAATTCTCACGAAACAATCATCGCTACGTCCTAGTACCTTGATAAAATTTAAACGTCAGAAAGGTGAAGGACAATTAATGCGTAAAAATGAGAACGACAGGTTTGAGCGAAAAACTTCAGCGCGCCGTAATCAATTGAAAAGTGAGTCATTCTACGTCAGATCGTCCCACGTTTTGACCTTGGGGGTCAGAATTTTTCTTCAAATTTTTTATAGTAGTGGATTGCAATAAAAAAACATTTAGTTAGTTTCTGAAGGAAAATATGAGCACTTGAAATTTTAACATGAACCTAAAAATCGTAAATTTCAAACGCAGATTTCTTGGCAATAGTAGATCGTAGAAGATACAATTTTTTTTTACAAACTGTAAAACGGTTGAACAATTTTTCAAAAATAATTTGAATTCAGTTTTATAATTTTACTTAATATCAAAAATTAGATGTAAAAACTAAAAGTCGATGTTTTTCTACGAAGTCCACACCTAAATATTCTGAAAAAAAAAAACTGTGAAGGAGTAAAATGGGGCTGAAAAGTCTACACCGCCAAAAAGGCACGTTTAGGTCCCTACTGAATGTGCATACCTAATTTCAACTTCCTAGCTCAATTTGGAGGGGAGTTATGCGAGGAACAAACTCCCAAAAATAAGAAAAAACGACCAAAAAACCACACATTTTAGGGCTGTGAGGGGTTGCACTATGGCTGAAAAGTCGAGTCCCCCAAAATGCACATCCAAGAACCCTACTAAATGTTCACACCTAATTTCAAGTTCCTGGCTCAATTTGTTGGGGAGATAGGGGAGGAACAGCCCTTTTTCAAGGTCAAAAAGGAGAAAACCCCCATATCTCCCCTCTTAATTGACTACTGAGGTTGATTTTTGGATATGCTATAGAACTTTTAATTCTCTATCAATAGGCTTAAAAAAGGGCAACTTTTGCGTTTTTGACCTCTCAGCACCCCCTCTCCCAAATTGGGGGCATAACTGAATTTTGACCTAAGTTCATCCCCACTCATATGTATCTAATCTACCGCCAAACTGATCCGAATGACCGAATTCGAGCGGTTTTGGTCGGTATCGAGCGGAGTAAATAATTTTTAATGCTCGGGAAAGAACAAAAAATAAAATAAAAATAAAAATAAATATCTGACATGGCTAAAAATCGTCTTAATGGTCTTCTAGGATCCCAAAACGGATTTTGCTAATATCCCCCCTCCCTTCATCCACCGATGGTTGATAGACTGTAATAGTATGGTTTTCATTGACAATATGACACAGAAAATCAAGCTAAAAATTTTAAAATTTTAAAAAAAACGTAATTTTCCATTTTCAACGTTAAAAATCAGTGAAATAGCAGATTTGAATGGTTCTGCTTTTTCAGAAATATTTTCGTCGTACAAGTTGATACAAGCTGAAATAATTTTTTCTATTATTCAAAATACCCTCAGTCGACGGAGTCTTTAGCATCGTTCGCTTGATTTATACCTCGAAGGCATAAATTTTTCTTTTATCGTCCACCTTCAGCATCCATGCTTCCGTAGCAAATAGGAAAATAAGAGGGAAAAAGTGATCATATAAGCTTCTTCCTCGTCTCTTGGGAGATCACATCACACATGACGTTTTGTTGTCTGGTCATAACTGCTTTGCTCAGAGCGATTCGGTACTATATTTCTGCCAATGTACTTCCATCTGCTTCGATGAAGGATGCTAAATATACGATAATGTTGCCTTTTCGTACTCGCTCAGGGCTGTAGAAACTGAAAGACAATTGGTCTAATCCAGCACCATGACTTTCGTTTTTGATACATTAATATACACAAAGTAAGGTTTTTCTCTGGCTATCTCCACCAGTTGGACGTGCTTTGCCATTTCTTCTTGATCTGAAGCAATTATGATGGTAACACGAGGACTGATATAAAATCAGATAAAAGTTGCACTAAACCGTTTACAGCTTTGGTTTGATTTTAGTGACACTTGCACTGCACTTTCAGGCCAAAACCTATAAATTAGCAATGTGAGGTGTCATTTCCACACAAATCGAACATTTTTGAACATCGATTATGAAGCCAGCTTTACTGATCTTAAAAAACTTGGCCTGCTTTTTTAGCTGTAAAATCCATATTTACAGCTTGATTGAAGAAAATTAGGCTATTACCCTTTGCTCTATCGGTCCACAACAGATGCAACGAGAGAGTATTGCGTTTTGATGTCCGACTAAAATCGCCCAAATTCCGCCTACGGGTCAAAGTTCAATGATATCCATATTTTGGGGGGATATGGTGCTAAGAGACAAAAATCACAAAACTTGTTCATTTCCAAACCAACGGATAGAGAATGAAAAGTTGCACAAAATATCCAAAAATCAGCCTTCTACAATTATTAGTAGAAGAGATATGGCGGTTTTTCCTATTATAACCTTATAAATGAAGATTTCTGGCATCCACCTCCCCACTTTCGCTTCTTCATACTTATCTAAAGGACGAGTTACATAACTTTTTTTTCGAAATTCTATTTTATTTCATTATTCTCTTACGTAACGTAGGTTTAAACATTTCATAAGTAAAAATTAACTACATATAGTGCGTGTGGATTGCGTATGCGGCCATGCTTTTCGACAAATTGATGTTTATTGGCACAGAACATGGCGAGATTGAAAAAAATACTCTTCTAGGACGACGAGTTTTAGCTACACGATAAAACACAACAAGTTAATTTTCAACGGAATCCGA
This sequence comes from Ferrisia virgata, assembly GCA_900060175.1. Lineage (NCBI taxonomy): Eukaryota > Metazoa > Arthropoda > Insecta > Hemiptera > Pseudococcidae > Ferrisia > Ferrisia virgata. The sequence goes on from FIZR01003208.1 coordinate 17,684, forward strand.
ATACAGATAGTTAAACGTTAAACGAGGTGTTCATTTAAGTTATAAAATGAAGGGAAAGAAATGAATCGAGAAATTAGTCCTACACACAGAGTATACTCGTAATCATCGAAATAATATTGACGAGTTCTTCAGCCATTTAGTGATTTATTGCACGTGTACCAGCTGACAAAGTACGTACAAATTATTTACCAGTGATATTTTTTAGTTTTTTTGCAATCAAAAAAATTCAACTACCCAATCTAGAACATTTTTAAATCAAAACAAAGAGTACAAAAAAAATTCACACGTGCCAAAAATTGTATTCATGTTAAGCCAATACGTCGGAGTATGATTTTTGACGTATATTACTTTCATTTATTGGTCTAAGTAGGATTAAAAATTAATTTTTAATCAAATATATGCGGTACTTTGACTGTATCTAAACCATAGAAACAGGAGCATTCGGTGGCACACTTACCCAACTCAACCTAGGTACACCCCATACCCGAAGCATACCCATATTTTGTAGGGTGCAGCGCACAAAAAAGTACCTCGGGATTTGAACAAATTCGGAGGAGTTGTTGGATCACTATCTGAGACTACCCAAAAAAAATTTGAGCTAGGTGAAGTAGGAAGGGAATAAGAGGTTCCCAAAGGGCACCTTCTTTTGAAAAAAAACAAGTCAACTAGTCAAAAAGGCTTGAGATTTACGAAACAGCACTAAAAAGATGCGACTTGAGTTTCTACACATCAAAATTCATTCCGCTACCCGGGGGTCGAAAAGTTGCAGATCATGAAATTCCAACCACGAGAAATTTTTTGTTGGCCCTCGATCAATAATTTTTTGCCCCGGGTAATTTTACCTTTTTTTTAAAATTTTGAAATAAAATAATTTTCAAAATTTTCTCGATTAGTACAGCCAACTGCAAATTGTAATGTTGAAATTTATGAAATTCGCGTTTATCTGATCGTGTAGTAGTTAACTACATCTTATCATTGGAAAATTTCACGAACTTCTTTTCTTTTTCTTCAGTAATTTGAAACAAATTATGAAAAAAATTTTTCGTACCGGTACAGCCAATTGTAAACCACGATGCATGAATTTATGGATTTTGCGTTAATTTTGAACTAATCTTTTTCCATTATTAGAAATAATAATTTTAAGAAAGTCTCATACCACTGAGACGACCTCTAATCATGGTAAAAAAATCCCAACATTCTTTAGAATGCCTTAATAAGGCAAGGCAAATAATTGTTTTTACCTCACTTTTACTTTCTAAATTTGATTCTAAAGAAAAAAAAATGCTTCACATTTTTTGCTCATTTTTTAACGCGCAAATTATTCAATTTTATTCAACATTCAACAATTACCACTAACGCATAACAAAATTGATTTTTTGACATATTTTTGTAAATAGTTTTCATTTTAATTAAATTTGCAATTTATTGAGTATTGCGGTTTACAATTGGCTGCACTGGTACGAAAAATTTTCTTCGTAATTTGTTTCTAATTACAGAAAAAAAAGTTCGTGATATTTTCCAATGATAACATATACTTATGTATGTAGTCAGCAGCTACAGAATTCCATAAATTTAAACAGCACAATATGCAGTTGGCTACACTTATCAAGGAAATTTTGAAAATTATTTCTTCAAAAATTAAAAACAAAAAAAAAAAGGCAAAACTACCCGGTGAAAAAATAATTGGTCCAGGGCCAGCAAAAAATTTCACATAATTACTTTCCTTTTTCACTTTTTTCCAGATGGGAAAATGTGTCAAATCTTAGAAAGAAGTGCGGTGCTTTTGACGAAGTTGAATAAGCTTGTTATTGTGGGTTCATCGTTCTTGAGGAGGGAATTAATGGAAGATGGGAGATTGAATTTAATACGGTAATTTCCATATAGTGGTCATTCTATAAGAAAATGCTGGACTGTTAATCTGAAAGAGAGTGTTTGACAGAGAGGTGGAGGGGATTTGGTAAAGAGATGAGAGTGTGTAATCTGTGTATGGTTTATTCGTAATCGACACAGAGAGACTTCTTCTTTGCGGCTAGTTCGTAATGCTGTTGTCCAGAATTCGGCAGATGATTTAGCATTTTCAAGTTTGTTTGTGGTTGAAACATTTTTCCAGCCTCTTTTCCATTATTGGAAGAAATTGAACTTGAGGAAGGTTTTCATATGTCGATTGTTGTTGCTGGTACATTTGGTGCTGGTAGAAGCGTTGATGCCTGTTTCGCAACTTCATCTGCTCTTTCATTGCCTGGAATACCTTTGTGACCGGGTAGCCACGCGAAGATAATTGTACAAAGCAGGAAGAGATGATATTATAAATATAATTTCTTTTGCTACAGGATATTGATTTTGGTCGCTTGGATTTGATAAACGTTTTAGAGCGTTGAGAGAAAAGGCTGGAAGGTTGAGTGATGTCCAATTTTATTGCATATAGTTCAACAGAGAGCGTAGAGTAGAAATTTTTGAACCGTCTGTGAAAATTTGTAGTCTTTTAAGATAGTTTGACAAAAATGCATTGAAAGCTCTTTTGTGCACGATATTAGAACTGCATTTTTCAACGTTCAACAGAGAACAGTCCGTTCTGAAGGAGAAATCTTTCCATGGTGGTAACACCGATTGAGTCCGTTGAAACAGGGGTGGTAGGTATGTATTTATTGGTAGTAGAGTGACCTGTTTGCAAGTGCTAGGAAATGAAAGTTTTTCAGTAGTTCAGGTTTATCTGAGAGCAAAGAGCTGGCGGGAGTATACGGAGAGGAACCTAAATGAACTAGGTCTAATAATGCACGTTTTCTGTGTTGACTGAGGGGCCATTCTTCGCTTTCATATGGTACGCTGATGATTGGCGAGGTTCGAAATCCTCAAGTAGCTAGACGAAGTGCGGAGTGATGGTTAATATTCAATTTATTCAGAACATCTTGAGATGCTTATGCGTAGATAGCGGCTCCATAGTTACATTTTGATCAGATAAGAGCTTTGTATACACGCATTAGGGTCGATCGATCAACTCCAAAGGTGGAGTAAGACAACATTTTCATGAGATTTAATTTTTTAAAACAAGATTTGCGTAGATAATCTATGTGAAGGGTCCAGCAGAGTTTTCACATAGTATGTTTTTTCTTTGCGCTCCACCTTGATATATTGTAATATATCTCAACTCTATCCTTTACCCTAATTTATTCAAGCCCACTTCTCTCTTTCTCATTCAAGAGGGGAAGGGACATTCCCTCTTTTCTTGATTAAGAAGAATTTTTTTATCGATATTTTATCTTTCTTAGATCAAAATAAAAGTCTCCTGAATGGTGAGGCAGAAGCAGAAGGCTTGGATAGATCAGGGCACTGGAGTATGGTTAGGATTGGTTACAGAATTGGAGGGGAAATATCCTACTCAAGCACCTAAATTCAATTCAATATACAACCTATCGTTCAAGGTGCGTCATCACAATTCGTCAATTAAAATTCTACAAAATTTTCACAGATGACCATAATAGACGACTCTACTATACAAAACATCGTAAGTCAATTACATTCCTCGAACACTAGCAAAATCCACACCCGAGTGCTACACTGGCATACTGATGAATCGATCAGTCAAGATGAAACAACCCTGATAACCAAAATATCCCGATTAATCATCGACTACGAAGCACAAAATAATAACGACGAAGACGCATTCATCGAAAAACAACGAAAAATATTAATTATCAAAACGCCATCGTCCAAATCACCCTTGTATCAAATATTCTCCGCTCAAGGCAGCTACAAACGCGAGGAAATTTTCTACACGAAAATACTACCCAGATTATACTCTTTCGATGACACAGAATACTTCACCCCCAAATACTTCCACTCGGACGAACATTATTCTCTAATCTTGGAAGATCTAACCCAATCCGGATACAAATGTATAAAAAGAAGCCGACAATTAGATTTCGAACACGCATCGATGGCTTTAAAAAGCATAGCTAAAATGCACGCTCTATCGGTGAAACTACGTCATCAAAGTGATATCGCATCTCTGCCACAAATCTTTAACAAATCACCACTGGCAACAGAATCCACTGGAGATGATACAGTGTGGAAAAATATCTTCATCGTGGCACGTGCAGCTTTCATCGACAGTCTATGCGAAGAAACCAAACAGAAATATTCCGAACAAGTTACAGCCTTCGAGAATATATCTTGGGATACGATACAAGATCAGTTAATGCCCCAAACCGAACAGCAGTTTGTATTCAATGTACTTAACCATGGAGATTTGGCAGCTCATAACGTTATGTTCAAATACGACAAAGATGAATCGGTTATTCAATCAAAATTAATAGATTTCCAATTAGTTTATTGGAGCAGTCTGACAATAGATTTGATACAGTTTTGCGTAACAAGCGTGCAATTCGAAGTATACGTAAAGTATTACCATCAATTGCTCCAAATCTATTTGAACACGTTGAATGAAACTTTAAATCGACTACAATGTCAGCCTATTTACAATATGGAAACGCTACTTCGTGAAATGGACAGCAAATATGCTCTTATTTGCAAATATTTATGCATCATAACACCAATGATAATCTCGTCTCAACTCGAGAATGAACTGGATGATACCTTAACTGTTGCCGCTGAAATTGGAAGCCAAGTCCAATCTTCGGCTGATCCATTTGCCGGGATCCGAAAAAAACAAACTTATCTTGATTTTGTCACAAAATGGTTTACACATTTCGCCCAAAAAGGTAAGTTAAACTGTATTTCCAGAACAGGGTGACCAGAGCCTGTGAAAATTGCAACTCCGAGCCTTAACGCTCGAGTTTTCGGAAATTGCGACTCCGAGTCTGTTAAAAGTCCCTTTTTTCCGAGTCTTTCAACTTTTTTTTTTCCCCCATCAACGATAACTTACAGCGTATTTTTAAACGTAGAAGATATTAAAAACAAAATCTGTATTGTATTGCTAATTAAACCGACTGAGGAAACCTTAAAAAAAGAAAAATGATTACATTTTCAAATAAAATTTTTTTTTTACTTTCAATACACATATGTAAACCACTCTCAACAGACTTGACAAAAAAGAAAAACAAAAATATTGGGACTCGAAACAGAAACTCGCTCTCATCAAAAGATTCGTTCAAAATAGAGATTGCGAATCGCAAAAATTGCGAGTCTCCAAAAAAAAAAAAAACTCTTGAGTCTCATTTCGAGTCGACTCGGAGTCTCCGAGTCCTTTCAGAGCAGACTGTGGTCAACCCTGCTCAAGAAGTACCAAGCTATACCATGTATGATCAAAATATTAGAATTTATTTTATAGCGTTGCAATTATGTTATTATTTTACCAGGAATTTTCAAAGCTGAAACTAGTGCCAAGCATTCAGAATAATCGAAAGACCAGGTCAATGACAATAAAATCAAACGCTCAGAAACACTTCTAAGGGACATTTTCGTCATTTTTGGAATGTTTTCTGTACTTTTACACATCTGTGATGATTTTCATGATTTCATAATTATTTTTTAAGCTTTCACAAGTTTCATTAATTTTTTCGTCAGGTTTCAAGGATTTCACACAGATCAAGCATGTCTTTTCAATTGTTCATGTTGAACATTTTTCTACTTCCCATATTCAGTAAGAATTTTGATATTAAAAATAAATAAAGTAAAAATATTTTCTATTTAATTTTTAAAAAGTAAAGCAATCAATTTTTTTCTGATTTTTTCGATCCTAAATATGAGCTTGAAATTGGACTTTGGAAACTCAAGAAGATACAGTACAGTCTCCTTTTTGGGCCCGTTCCCCAATCTTTAAAGAATTTTTCAAAATATTTTGGATGTCATAGCCCTCTTCAAAGCACCTTCTTCACCATTTTATTTTTCGTTAAACGACAATGTAACCACATAAGACCGTTTTTGAGTAACATTAAAGTAGTCATCATCCTAAAAAAAATTCAAAAAAGTTCTAGGGTTTGTAAAATATTTTTAAGATGGAATAGTTTTTTCAAATTTTCGGCTCAAAAATGAAGTCCTGTAAGCTGACCTAAGTTTTCAAACTAAGTTTCAAGGTCACATTCAGAGTCGAAAAAATCTGAAAAAAATTCACAGCACTTCTTCTAGGCAGCTTTACTTTTATACCACGTTTGAAAAAAATCGGTTGAAAACTGGTGGAGAAAAAAAATTGACGTGACAACTTTCTGCAAAATGCATTTTATTTTGTTTCGCCCAACTTTGGCGAGATAAAAAATTGTAAATACGTTTAAAACTTGTTCAAAAAATTAATACTTTGTGACCAAAGGCAAATTGCTATGCCTAAAGTGCTATAGCCATTTTTACAGGTCACGACTCGCCTTCTGCGTTACTTTTGACAGGAATATTCAGAAGTACAAAAAAACCAAAATAAATCAAAATCCAAATTATTTTTCAAAAGTTATAGTCCAATAATAGCATTGAACTAAATGGGAAAATTAAGGATTTGAAAGCTATTTTTTTTTTAGAAATTACAAACATATGTACTCTAGAAGACTACATCGAAGAAACACTGCATTCTGAATAAAATTACACAATTCGAATTAAGGTAAAATACCAGTTACGGATCAAGATACCAATTCCGGATCACTTTTTTGCCAGGCTGTATCTAGTACAGGAATTGTCCGATTGGAAAGCTACCAAAACCATCTT